>APFE031593963.1:0-15010 GCA_000404065.3 Pinus taeda | reverse complement strand
TCAGAAATTCATAAACAACATGAGGCTAGTAGATACAGAGACAAGTAATGGTATCTTCACCTGGAACAATAAAAGGGGAGGTGAAACCACCCAAGGGATGGACATATCCTCCACCACTCTCGGATGACGAGGAGGAAGAAGATGTTGAACATGTCACTCCTAGCGAGACCAATAAGATGAACAAAGAACCAAAAGTGGAAGACATAAATCCATAAGAACCTATAGACTTACAATCAATAAAGATACCAGAATCAATGGATATCAACGGATCTAAATGGAAATACATATCAGACACATTAGAATCTGATAAAGACAACCCCCAACCTATGTCTGACACAACGCTAGCACTTATATCTCCAATATAGACTTAGTGGGGGTGGAGAAAGGTTGAGAAGAAAAAGGGGCCGAAAAGCTTGGCTTTTGCCCCATCTATACATTTGTTTCTTGTTTCTTTTCATGATCTTTGATTAGCAACTATATTGTTGATGCAATGCGCCATAGCATCTATAACATGTAATTTTTTTTAATTAATAAAATTACAATTTTTCCTTTGAAAAAAAAAATAAAAGGGGAGGAGAGTCTCAAGTGGCCTCAAAACTTGACAAATTTATTATCTTAGAGGAACTCATCCTTACAGGCCCTGACTTGTCAGCTAAAGTACTCCCTTTTGGTGGCTCAGATCACTAGCTTGTTCAACTTGAAGTGTCCTTTATAGCAACTCCAAGAAGCAAACCTTTCAAGTTTGAAAACATTTGTCTTACCCATCCTGACCTATCAGCAATATTGAGAAACGATGCACAGAGGATATGCAAGTCTATGGCATAAAAATTTTCCTCCTACATAAAATATTGAATCACATCAAACCTAGGCTTAAATATTGGTATAAGAATGAGTTTGGAAACATTTTTGAATTCAAAAATACAGTTGAACAGAAGCTACAAGAAATTAGCCAAAATCCTCATAACAGATGGCTTCAACGAGGAGATAAAGGAACAAGTTGACCATAATCAACAAGAATAGGAAGGATTATGAAAACAAGACAAAATATTTAGGAAACAAAAATCAAGGGTACTACAGTTAAAGGAAGGAGAAAAAAATACTTGGTTTTTTCACAAAGTCACCATGGCTCACAAGTCTCATAACAGGATTTCAAAAATCAAAGATTCTCAAGGAAATCAACTCAATACCCACAAAGAAATAGAAGTTGTGTTGGTTCACATTCCCAACGCATAGCTGAGGAACCTCTTTTAGATAGATCTCAATTCATCAATGAATTTACAAAGCACAATCCTAAGCCTATGACAAGAGAAGACAACTATAATCTAAACAGAACAATGAATGAGGAGGAGGTCAGCAGAGTCATCAAAGAGATGAAAAAAGGAAAAGTGCTAGGTCCAGATGGCTTCAATGTTGACTTCTTTGAAGCATGTTGGGGAATAGTCAAGCATGATGTCATCGATGTGGTGGACGACTCAAGGAAAAACAACATGGTCTTGAAGGCGCTCGATACCTCTTTCATATCCTTGATTCCAAAATAGGTTAGTGCTATGCCACTAGACAGAGTTAAACCAATAGCATTATGCAATGTGGTGTACAAAATTATTTCCAAAATAATTGACAACAGGCTTAAGCCCCTTCTTCCAAATCTCGTGTCCGAAGAGCAAACTAGATATGTGGAAGGTAGGAAAATTCTCAACAATATCATTCAAGATCACGAGGTGGTTCACTCACTTAAGAACAATAGGCAGGGAGGAATTATTATACAACTTGACATAGAAAAGGATTATGATAAGCTAAGTATTGCTTACATCAGGGAAGTTCTAATAGCTTTTGGCTTCGACTATAACTGGATAAGATGGGTAATGGCCGTTGTAACTACCTCCAGTTTCTCAATCCTATTAAATGGTTCATCATCCACAACCTTCAAACCCTCGAGAGGTCTCAGACAAGGAGATCCACTCTCACCCTTTCTCTTTATTATCATGATGGAAGGGCTTGGAAATTCTATCAGATTTGCCAAAGTAGAAGGTCAAATCTAGGGTCTCAAACTTACCATGAATGGAGAGGCTTTCACCCATCAACAATTTGTGGATGATACCATGCTGCAGGGTATTCCCATGGTCAAGGAAGCTCTAGCATACAAACAAATCTTGAGCGAATTCGCAAAGGCTACGGTTACATAGGTAAGCATGTCCAAATCAAAGATCTTCTTTTTTAATACTAACATCGCTATTTAGATACATATTTCTAGAATTCTAAGCTTTCAGGGAGATATACTACCCTCCAAATATTTGGGAGTATCTCTAACAGACAAACCTCTAAGCAAGGAAGTTTGGGAGCTTGTGACAAATAAGCTCCAAGAAAAAATTCAGAAATGGACAAATAGATCTTTGAATTTAGTAGGATGACTAGTGCTGACGAAAGTTGTCCTTCAAAAAGTTCTTGTCTTTATGTTTTCATCCCTTCCAGCTCCTAAAGGAGTTACACAACAATGCTGAAATATCCAAAGGGCTTTTCTTTGGGGAAAAGGGGAAGAGAAAAAAAAAATCACATTGGTAGCCTGGGAAAAGATCTATAAACCTAAGACACGTGGAGGTTTAGGACTTGATGACCCTGAAATACTTAACAAAGTCTTGGGGGAAAAGCTATGGTGGAGATGGCTAAAAGATTTGGCTTCACCTTGGGCTAAGATTTGGAAACAAAAATATGCAAACAATTGGCAAGAAAGGGATCACATTAGAATGTCTGGTCTCATCAAAGGCTCCGACATCTGGAACAAAGCTTGGGAGAATAGAGCCATTGTTTAGAAACACAGTTTCTGGGAAATAAAGGTTGGCAACCTTGCTTGGTTTTGGGAAGATAATTGGCAAGAGGAACCTAAATTGGTAAGAGAAGGATTCGCCAATCTCAAGAGTGATACTGACAACAAAGGGCTACTCAGGGTTAATGACTTTTGGGATTAGGAAAGAAGTGAGGGAAAATGGAGAATATGGAAGAACCTGGTATATAGTGATGACTCCCTATTGAAGGCACGGGAAGAGGATTTAACAACCATCTTGGAATAGAGAAAGATTCTGACATCAATTGATTCAGACCAACTGAGATCGGACAATAACAATGAAGGTAACTTCAACCTCAAAGAGGCCAAGCACATAGCCCTAAGACTTGATCATCCAAAACCTGATTAGATATGGAAGGACCCATGGTAGAACCAAAGTTGGATGTAAATTAAACTATTCATTTGTTTAGTGAAACATTAAAAAATTCTGACCTGGGAAAACCTTAGGAAAAAAGGGGTATACGACCCATCTAGATGCCAGCTATGTGAATTACAAGAAGAAACTATGGATCACCTACTCAATTTCTGCTCGTTCACATCCACCCTGTGGAGCTGGGTAGCTACAATATTCATACAAATGGACAGGGATAGGGGCAACATCACCAGTACTTTGAAGAAGTGGAGAAAAATTTATTTGACAATGAAATAATCAACAAATCTTGGGCTTTAATTTCGGGCTTTCTAACCTGGGATGTTTGGAAAGAACGCAATAACAATGTATTCAAGAATAGGAAAGGTTCTCCTGAGAACATCATGGCTCAGATTTTAAGACAGCTCAATGAGACAGTAGGGACCCTCATTAAAAACCCCCCTGAGGAACAAAAAATGATTTAGATGTGTAGATAGTATGGCATTTGGGTCTTCAGCGACTTGTCCCTCATGCAAAAAACATGAATGTAAGTCATATATTAACTGATAAGGATTTCTAGAACCCTCCCCTTAGGGTTTTATGAAATGTAATATAGATGGGGCCTCAAAATGAAACCCATGTATGGTAGGGTATGGAGGAGTAATAAGAGATGAAAATGGTTTCATAAAAACCATCTTTCATAATCATTTGGGAAAAGCCACTAACAATATGGAAAAGCTCATGGCCCTTGAGCAATGCCTTGAAATCCTGAGGGACTTAAATCTTCATAATACCATAATTGAATCTAATTCTAAATTGATTATTATCTCAGTCAAGTAAAATTCCTATGGCTCAGCTCCAAATAAAGACTCAAGACATTGGCGGCTTCTGCAAGTTTATCAACGGATTCAATCCCACTTGCAAAACATGAGAACCCTTAGTTTTACTCATGTGCATCTAACAACCAACAAAGTAGCAAACATTTTAGCCAATGAAGGCATTCTCTCTGGTAAGAGCAATAAAATATTGTGATTGGAAGGAGATCCCCCTATGTAGATTGATGGAAGACTGTCTCAGACAAGCATACATGCACAGGGAATTCTATCTAAGCAGGGAAAATTAGAAGGTTGTAGACTAGACGAAATAGGGGAATTTGGAGCTCTATGGTAAAGTAATGCATGAAATTATGTGGACAATATTTTGAGTCTTCCAGTGGGAATCTCTACCCAGAACTCTACAAACCCAAAGTTATTGAGCAAGATTCAATTTAAGAACAAGTCTTTTCATAAAAATAAAATTCTCTAAAATTCACCTTTGAATTAGCTCTGCACTTGGTTAATTTACTGGCAGTTTGATATATTTGAGGTGATCCTAGCGATTTCACATGGCAAATTGCAAGCAGGATACTAGGCCAAATGGACCCGAAATTAACATAAATGATGGCTTTATTTGACTTCAGGTCCGGGCGAAATGTTAATTACTGTGCTTGTTAATCAGTAAGGTAAGGATCGGTGGATTTCGAGCGGATAACTTACTCGAGGGTTAGCCCCCGAGGCGGACCCGAATTCATTTTAGGGCAATATCTATTTCCTCATTGGGTCTGTTTGAAAGCTTAAGGAATGCGCTTGTTAACTTTCCGATATTGATCCTTCTGTGTCTGATCTCTGGAGGAAGATCGAACAGTCTTGACCAGTGATTGAATTTTGTAGGTCACTTTATTATGTTTTGTGGGCCTATGGCCTGGAGTGGGGAAGTTTAGCTCTATGCCCATGGATGTGAGGCTCGCTAATGTTTGGCCCACATATCCTTTGGGTTTGCATGTACTTTATGGATTTTGTTTTTACGTTATAATGTAAAATAAGGGCCAACTCTTACATTAGCAAAAACATATAAAAAAATTCTTTACCATGGATAAATGAAGAAGGTGTGTCCATGAGACAAGAATAGACACCAAAGTGTAGAGAGAACTAGAAAAATCAATAGAAAATAAAATATATCACAGTATGTCTCCAGGAGGACTACATTACAAATGAGAATAATATGATTTTCTAGCAGAAATAGCCAAAACCGCAACCAACTTTGCAAGTTGAGGTTGCATGCCCCATATGAAAATCGAGGCTGCAAGCCATAGAAAACAAGATATAGAATTCTTATATCTTTACACAGAATATTATACATAGGAAAAAACCCTGAGGTAAATTTAAACTGGAAATCCTCTTCCAATGCATCATTCAGTTCAAATTTGATACCCTTGCACTTAGTGTCACCAAGTACATAATCAATAACAACCCTTGTAGGGAGGTACCTGAAGTACTCACCTGGAACAGAGGAGAAACATTGCTAACAATGTCGAAATTAAACTGGAGCTCAATCAACAGTATCAATGGGGGAATAAAAATAATACTTGCATAGTGTAAATTGTAAAGCTAAGAGAATCTGATTGGGATTAGGTTTTTGAAAGGAGGATGTAAACCCAAAAGGTGACAAAACAGAGACAATATACCTATCAATTGGGTGAAATTGGGTTTTCCCTACACTTGTAAGCCAAAAATGAAAAACCAGGAAACCCAACCAGAGAAATTAGAAGAGAATGTAAGCTGACAAGGGAATATGATGTTTGTATTCAAAACCATTACCAAAATATGGACTTTCACCTAAGACTCATAATGAAAAATAGATCACCATGGAGTGTTCCGAATCTAGCTTTCGACTTAGGAGTCGGAGAGGCCAGTATTTGTTCATATAACATATCCCTATAATAAAACTAGAAAAAATTAGATCCATTTAAGAAAAAAACAACAGCGCCAAATGTTAGACACAAATTGTATGAGGAATGAATCATTGTAATCGGTGGGAAATCCCTTAGTCTATCACCAAAAAACATATTTACATATTACCTGAGAGACTATGGTTCCGAGGGGAAACCTACAAAGATTTCAGTGATTGGATATTTACCTTTTTCCAAATTTCTACACAATTGAAGGAATCTTATAAGAAGATGAAGATTTGATTAAAAAACACAGCAATTCAGCCAAACAACGGACTAGATAAAGTGCAAAGATGTAAAGATAAATTAACTTTATCATAGTGAAGACCGTTACTTGAAATGAACAAGAAGATTCCATCGGAATATGTAACCCTTGCACTATCGAATAAAGAACTAGGCTACCAATGACTAGTGAGAATACAATGCCATAGATAGTGAAAATTAATGAACCAGAATATGAATTAGAAACAAAGTGTCTTAAGAAAATTGATGGACAGTTTTTGAAGATGCCTCATAAGTTTTATGTCATGAAAATACCCTGAACATCTATGTATAATAAGGTAAAGAAAAATGTCGAGTTAGAGGGAGGTGAAATTTTCATTGCCTCCATCAACTCGGTATGTCATCGAGAAGGTGTGTATCTCGAGGCAATTCCAGAAAAGCATTACAGGGATAGTATACATGGAAGGAATCATGGGAAAGTGGCACAATGTTCATAGGTTCATTGTATTGAGGGGTCAGGTTTAAGCCAACGTATCTCAACCTTGATTATCTACATTGCATTGCCACTGTTAGAAATGACAAGTGATCACATGCACTCCTATGAAGAATGCAAGTGCGGCAACAGTAGAATTGTCCTTCAAAGTTTAGGGTGGATCACATCAAATAGCACCAAAGGAAATGCACAGATATTGTAATATCACGTAGCTCATAAGTCTAGGATCCGTGGAGCTTGATTGAAATGCCAAAAAATAATTAATAACATTATCCTCTCTACAAGGTGGCACCCAACACCTAAACAGGCACAATTTAAAAATAAATGAATACCACACAATCCTACTAGTCAAATGTTACACCGAACCCAACAAAGCTTAATGTAGATTATGAATTGATTTAGATATCATAAATACACAAATTAATTCCTGAGTACCACGATTTTAGCACATTGTGGAAAGTACATGGATAATTCAAACAAGTAACATACTTTATAAATGTTTAAGGATTTTTACATTAGAAAAATAAACTACAAACAGTCAACATCAAGCCACAAAATGTTATAGTAGGGTGAAGGTCCAAAGATAGTTTAAATGTGAGCAGCGATAGGTAAGGGCATGTTCTTTCTAATTTGCACACATAGTGTGACATATATGTAAAGTTCAACAAACTTATAGTAGAGTTTGATAGAGAGCCTTGCTTATACCCCTATTCTATAGTTTTTCCAAAATGATAATCCAAGATATACCACACTTACACCAAAGGTAAGTAGTGAATAAAAATACATGTATTAATATGATATAAATTCGAAAAGTAGAACTCATGCACTACTTGGGTAGCAAATACAACATATGAGTTTGTGAATGGGTATGAGAATTGCACCTTCATAGAATTTAGGCATTGATTGGAACGTTAGTGCATGGTAAAGTCCATAAAGATAATACATCATAAGTTATTATATAGCTACTAAGAAGTGCATTTAAATCACAACTCAACAGATGGAATAATTATGACATTGCAAGCATTAGTAGCATATAAGCTTTAACTAGTTCAATAGGTGATTCCCCTACACATATTCATTGTGTAGATGGGACATAAAACTAAAGGAATATTCTAAGGGTGAGGAAGGTGAAGGTAATTCTCTAGGAACCAAATAAGAAAAAAAATATTGGTTGTTACTGTATGAATAGAGATGTGACATTCTCTTTAACATGTTTTGTTTTCATTCAAAAACCTGAGAATAATTTATTGTTAAAAGGCCTGAGAAGAATTAAAAATCAATTTGAAAAAAGGGGTCAAATTATTTGTTGAGGATGTAAATATTGTTTGAGACCCAAATTATTTTATAAGGCCAAGGGAAAATAATTATGAAAAGGAGTCAAATGGTCTTGGGACAAAGCAATTATGACCCAATATTTATTTGTGAAGGTCGTGAGTGTTGGATGTTATAAATTTAACCTTCACTTGATTGAAACTTTCCATTTTTGGGTTTGTGGAGACCATCATATATTGAGAGTTGGGACGAAGAAATCAAATTGGTCTCAGGTTGAGATTATCTCTTTATTTGCTGGGTACAAGTTCTTATCTATTATTGACGCTGAGTATCCATCTATATTTCAGACCTAGAGATTGAATTCAATTATTGTGTGGAAGATCGATTACTCCTTTATGAAGCCATGATGTGTTGTTAGGTACTCTTTGATGTGAGACGAAGCTAGCCTGCGTCGAACTAATTATATTCATCCTATGGTTACCATGTGATCTGTTCTAGTAATTGAAGTATGATTTCCAAATGAGAATCAAATAATTCGGTTAATTGTGCATCCACAGCTTGAGTTAAGCTTATCTTTATGGCATTGTTGTAGTTGTGACAGAGGTTAAAATATGGAGGAATAATAGGTTGAACCGAATAGGATTTTAATTGTAGAAGTGTAATAAAAATTAGAATTCTATTGAAGTAACAATGGTGTATGAGGGTAGAAAGTTATCTCTCTCCTAAAGGAAGATGATTTCTATGTGGGATCTACAGGGTATAAAATCCAAAATTAATGTGCCAAAAGGGAGTTGAAATTGTCATTCAAGGAGGATGTGGGTAGAGTATTTTATTTTCTGAACCAATATGAATAAATCAGATCACATTTCACTCACCATCTAGAGATAAAATATTTCCTAGAATTTTCACTAATTCTTACAAGTCGAGTTGGTCATTTTCTCTGTTATTTTCTCAACTAGGAGAGTGGGGTATTAAGAAACGTTTTCATTTCCAAGTGATAATGAATAATCAGGCCAAACCATTCCAGTATATATCTAGTGTTGATGTTCTCTGCAAACTAAATTTGAATGTATTCCAAAGAGAAAAGAGAGGCTTATGCTAACAAGTGTTTGATAGAACCTTTGAATTAGTTTTCCTTCATTCTTAGTTTATCATGACTTATATTGCTAGAGAATGAATCAATGTCAACTTAAGGTTTTCAGTTTATGTAGTAAAGTGAAAGGCTTTCACTCTTGGCATACTTATTAATCCATTAGTCGCACATCTCGAGCTTGATGTTATGTCTCTATTCGAGTTTCCATTACTATTTTGTATTTCTTAAATCTCGTATTGTGTTTTTGAATCATATCATGAACTATTTGAAATTTTGGTTTCTATGCCATTATATGTTTTAGAGAATGCACATACAATAGACCATGCACCCACTTATTATGTGAATTGAAACTCAATGCAATAGTTTAATTCCTTTTTCAGCATTTTGAAGATATATAAAGAACACCTTATTATTACCATAGCATATCTTCTACAGTCATTATGCAAATTCGCACAGAGAAAGTATGTATTTATGGGAAAAATAGAAACTAGATGTGGTAAATATGAAAGTAAATAGTAAACATATATATTCCAAAATCAGGTCTATGTATAAGAAGAATGAAATTCCAAGAGGGGATATTTCAATTCATAAGGTGTGTATCATTTATCTTTGAATTCATTTTATGAAGTGTTTGGCACAGATAGATATTTGTACAGAGTTATCCAGGTAAAGTTGCTTATAGTAGTGTGTATAGAGCATCTCTTCTATACAATGTTTCCTATAGCAATATGATACTATTAGAAATGGTTTGTTCATAGGAATGATTTACATTTGCACCTTCAAATCAACTTTAGGGGTGTCCACTTGTTCCTTCATTGTAAGATGGTCTATATCTTCTATCCCTTGGTTAATGTGTAAGAAGAGGTATGTGATATTTTTTTAATCAAGTCTTGAATGAGTCAGAGTCTTGAGTTTTCATGATTATCCCTAATCATTGTATTGTTATGTTGTAAGTTGGGAGAGTGATAGTCAAAACAAATTGATGTAAAACATGGATGAAACATTCATCAACTCCCTTACTAAAATAACAATAGAAATTAATAGATCCCTTTGCAAGGGAATACTTTCTATGCTAAAACAAGAGCATCCATAAGAAGAACATGATTTGGGACCCAAAATTGTTGCACTTGCAACAAATTTGCGATACATGGGTGTTACAGTAAAATCCATTTTCAAATTAGAAAATAATTCTTCACTCCTTTCCAAGGTGGATCAATTAGATTGGAAGAGTTAGATTTGGGATTTAAAACTAGTATTTGAAGAACCCTTGTATAGGACTCAAACTTCCATTTCCCTCATGTCTCATTAGTATCATGATGTTGACTTCACGTATACCCCCTTATAGTGATGGAATTATGAGGAGAGCCTTCAAATTTACAATGGAGACCTTTTATGATTTGGATAAAATTGAGGGCACTACCTTTTAGAAGACGTTATATATTGTAGATGCCATGTTCTTGGTTAGACCTCATGAATTCATGTTTGAGTGTGAGTGTGATGACTTGATGTTGGAGATGTTCCAATGCTTATTCAATATTAGGAAACATCATTATGACGTAGTCATAACACACATGCAATCCCTTTTGTCCCCATGCATATGAGGCCATGACGCCATTTATAGGAAGTAGAAATCTAGATTGTTGGCCATTTAGAGGAGAGACAAATTGGTCTCAGCTGTTGGTTAAGAAAAAAAATTGGTCTATTAATGCGATAATTGACCCAAGAGGATTTACAAGGGATTAGTGGTGACAACCCACACAAAAAAAATATATATATATTTGAGGAAGGGTATTTACTTAATTTACAAGGAATCTTGGGGATCTAACCACTCATGATTGAGCAATGCAAAAGAGATGGGAGAGTTGGAGTAGGATGAAATTCCTTCTGACTTATAATACAAGGACTATTCTTTGGATGAGTCCATAGATTCATTTGAGGATGCCTCTGAGGAGAATGGGAAGTTATGAGGATTTCTTGATAGCAAGTTGGATATATATTGCAGTGTGTATGGTGAGTAGTTAGTGGATCCTATGGGAGACATTCAAGTAAATGAGTTACTAGTGAGGATTCAACATCAATAGAAAATGGTGGGGCATGAGTCATATTAGGAGGATGATATGAATAGTATGCATGATTGGCCATTTTTGGAGAGCCACTTTGTGACCCATGATCAACGCATGCCGAGGGAGGATGAGCAAAAATCCATTAGCCTAACCATTGGCAAGAAGCATAGAGGTGTATAGGTAACTAGTGAGGTGGTATTATTTATAGCCACTTGTCATCATGAGGTGTTAGAGCTTGACATCATACTTCAATAGAAGGTTAGTCGACCAAAGGAGCTTGGATTTTCCAGTCAGATGAGGGAGGATATTTTTGAGATGTTGATGCATCTATATTTGGGCCTACCCTATCATGAGGTGTAGGTAGACATGCTAGAAGTTGACAAAGTTGAAGTAGTTTAAGGGAGAAGCTCCCTCCTCGGGTACATAGATAGGGCTTGCAAGAAAACTTTCCCACTTAGGCCCCTTATAGGAAGTGGGGTAGGATTTCTTAGACAAATCCAACTATGGGACCAAAAACAGTAGCATGATTTAAGCATGAACCAATGAAAACATAATAGTCGTGTTCCATACATAGGTGTTCATGCATACGATTTTTTTCACAAGAAATATTGGTGGAATATCATGAGTTGGTATCATATTGATGGTGCATCAATTTTAGAGAAGAACATAGTACTTCAAGAGACCTTGTATGTTTGGGATACTACATGATTCAGTTGGAAGCAGGGTGTAGGTTTTCCACTCATCAAAATTTGAGCACAACATCAACATGATAGGATTGAACTTAGTTTATTCCTAGGGTTTGATTTGAGAGAGGAGATGAGTTGGTATTTGTTTGGTGGAGTAATGTTTATGAACAAAGAAAGGGAAAATATAGAGCCATGGGGTGTGGGCAATGATGATTGTTCATGGGTGTTTTGGGATCTAGTGGGATCCATAAACGACTAATTGAGTCAAAGAATTTTTTGGGATGTAGGTATTGAGGGATTCATTCATGTTTGGTTAGCATGGAGGCATTTCACGGACCAATGATTCATATGGGATGTTGGTATCAGTTTTCATATTCCTCTATAGTAGACCGATATGGATTTCTTGAGGGCAAGATGTATTGGGCTAGGAGAATTTTTCATGGCCCCATTCTTATTTTCCTCTATATTATGTTAGGTCCCTATAATTGATTTGAAAATGAGATCATAAACCATTATTAAGGTATTACAGACTCATGTCCATGCATTTTCCTATGTCACTTTATGCAATGGATCAATAAGATTGTGAAATACATAGACAATGAAGTAGTAAAGAAGCATAATAGGAAACACACACAAACAGAAGAATTTTAATGAGTTCATCCAATACTCATGGGCTACATCTCCTGGTCCAACTTTTAGTGGGACCTCTCTATTATGTCTTCAGAAGAAGATTTTTTACAAAAGTATGAGCTCAAGTTGAGTCTCAACACACAACAGATACAACAACAAGAGTTTTTATTGAACCCCTCAAGCCTCTCTAACTACACAAACTCTCGCAATCACTCTCTGTCTATGTCTTTGCTCCATCTTAGCATTGCTTGCCTCTGTTTTCTATCCCATGTGGCTTTAAATCCAATCTGTGTTGTCTTTTCATTTCCTATTCTTGGCTTTCTTTCTTCCAGTCTCTGTCTACTCGAATCCCTCTTCTAAGAATTTGCAATCATGGCATAACACCTTTTAGGGGAGGTGGCCACCTATTCTACAAGGGAAGAGTGTATCGAGCCTTTGAAATCCCTGAAATGGCTGCTTTCTATTTACACAAAGAAATGCATCTAAACATGGGAAAAACCGCCCAAAACATTGTTCATCGGATTTCAAATTTTCATAAATTCGTCCTATTCTCCTATCGGGTCTTCCTTTTAATCGCTATCACAAGTCGCTTCGGCACTATTGCAACATTTCCCTTTGTATTTTAAAAATACATTAAAACACTGTAAAATCTTGCAAAACATCCCATATCGGACTTGAGATATTATACACATGCATTCATCAACCCTTTTTGGGTCTAGTTTCATTGCATCGGCCTAGTTCCTTTGTATTTTATTTATTTGGCAAAAAACACAAATACAAAGGAAAATGTTGTTTTCCAAACTTTAAAATATATAAGATATCACCTATATTACTATCAGGTCCAGCTATTACGAGTTATGTTTATACCGGTCCCGCTCCATTAGGCTGCTCCGAAGTGGTGTTGTGATGCGATTGATCACAATCGCACATCACACATACCCTCAAGTCGTTTGGTAAGCACTCCACTGACAATTTTCGATGCAATATTGTGATGCAACTTGAACCATCAATCTGCGCACTTGATCAATGGTCCTCCTTGACCCCACTGATCACTATCGCAATTGTTATATGATATGAACCGATATCCTCGACCTGCCACCACTAATTACGATTTACCGATCGGATCTGGATCATTGGTTGGCCAGATCCAACGACTCCTATGCATTCAATGTTCAAGCCTCTAATAGACCCATTTTTACTGTTTTCTTCATGTTTTTATCTCTTGATAGTGTTTTTTGCCATTTTGAAGGTTCCCCTTATGTGATTGTTTCAGTATTTTAAATGCTTTTTGAAGACTTAGGGGGTATTTGGATCCATTTTGTATCACGCCTTCCCACTAAAAAATGCTTTTAGATCACCAAAAATTGGTTTTCAAGCATCAATTAAGTGAGGATACACCTTCCTCACATGCCCAATTTCTATCCATCGTGTGCTGCTTGGTTTTGAACCTTTGAGTCTGATTCTTAGGTACTCAACATCCCCTCTACATGTGGTTCTCACCTTCATATCCAGAACTGTATCTTCCTGCAATTCGTTGAGGGCAATTGAATTTTCTCTTCGGGATTGTTACGCAGTAATTTGTCACCGTTGGTCACCGTCCTTGTTACACCCCCGCTGTCACACATTGGAGGACACATTTACGGACATGTGACCAGTGACATAACTTGAAAACACTTGCATTGAGGTCTCCTGAGTATGAAGTTCAATAACCCTGAAGACACCCTCTGAAGATTAACCTTGGAAAATGCCTTTTTCCCATCAGCGCGGTTCCACAGTGTTTTAACTCGCGCCAATGGCTCAGTCCCTACAAAGAGGGCGTGCTCATAGACGCTTTGTCCCAGAGCACGGCTCGCGCCACACAATTTGGGCATGATTTTTGGCCAGCGCATGCTAGAATGCTTTTTCCTCCGTGACTCACCCAGTTCCCTGAAGGAAAAAGCCCACAAAAGCAGTCGACCGTCGGCTTTTCTATCCAAGGCAACTCAACTCAATAGCTATTATGGGACATTACCAAAAACTCAGAATGTTTCCACATACAATGCATATCTCCTCTCCCCCCATCTATAAAGGCCTGTCTCCCCATAATGAACAGGCTAGTTTTTGGAGGCAAGTGTTAATAGTGCAAAGAGTGAACAAGCTAGTGTGAGAGAGATAGTATTGAGCTAAGAGCTGAAAGAAAGGTTATGCGACCGGATTGTGGAGAGAGAAAGTGACTTTGCAAGACATGTCAGACTGACTGCCAACCCAGCTAGAGGAGATTTGCAGCGTCAAGCCTTAAGTGGTTGTAACTTCTTCTCTCTTTTCTATTTAATGATAAGCGACTGTTATTATGGTTCCATTCATGTGTTCTACTGGTAATATGTGAATTGTATCCTACTTGACTGATATATAGCTGTATGATTTTGGATTTTATGCTTGTTTGTGGGTTGTTCTTCATTTGTGCAGGTGTCCATGCGTGGAGCGCAAGGATAGCGACCGGCCAGAGCTAGAGGACAGTAGCGACACTTCTCCCACGGCAAAATAGTGTTAGATCCCAGGTTGGTCTCCCTGATCGACTTCTAAATTGTATAGTTAGGAACTTGCATGCAGCGTGATT
>APFE031593961.1:13213-127025 GCA_000404065.3 Pinus taeda | reverse complement strand
TAAAACACCTAAGGTAGGTTTCCAGACATTTGTTGACTGCTTCAGTTTGACCATCTGTTTGCGGATGGTAGGAAGTACTGAGTTTTAGTTGCGTGCCTTGTATTCTGAAGAGTTCCTGCCAAAAATTGCTGGTGAAGATCGGGTCGCGGTTGGACACAATAGAAATGAGCATGCTATGCAATTTGAAGATCTGATCCATGAAAGTTTGAGCAACCAAGGTGCGTGTAAACGGGTGGTGGAGAGCGCAGAAATGAGCATACTTCGACAATTGGTCCACAACCACCATGATGACTGACTTGTTCCCTGACTTTGGAAGACCTGTAATGAAATCCATAGAAACTTCGGTCCAAATGGATGTCGGAATGGGCAATGGTTGTAAGGTGCCTGGTGTGTTGACTGTTTCCCCTTTGTGGCGTTGACAGACCTCGCATTCGGTTACGAAGGTAAGGGTGTCCTTTTTCATGCCTGTCTAGAAAAATGATCTTCTGGTGCGAGCATACGTCTTCTGAAAGCTTGAATTTCCTGCAATGGGAGATGAGTGCATCTCTGCCAAATTGCGACTTTTGAAGGTGGATGTTGGTGATATTACGACTCTGTCCTTGTAGCGAAGAATATCATCCTGCCACGAGTAGCCCTTGGTGGAATTTGGATCTGCCTGTAATTGAGAAATGAGTTGGGAGAGCTTGGGGTGTGAAAACCATTCTCTGCGAGCTTCTTCAATCCATTCTGGAATGGGGAGGGAAATAGCTAGCAGGGTACTTTCCTCCTCAAATTGGCGAGATAATGCATCTGCTACACTATTGTCTTTCCCTTTCTTGTAAATGATCTCATAATCATATCCCGGCATTTTGGCTAGCCATTTATTTTGTTGTGGGGAGGATAGGCGTTGCTCCAAAAAATATTTAAGACTGTGATGATCTGTGCGGATTTGGAAATGTCGCCCCAATAAATAAGGTCGCCAGGTGTCGACTGCATGTAAGATGGCCATCTTTTCCTTCTCGTATGTAGATTGGCCCTGATTCTTCCCACTGAGTTGTTGGCTTGTGAAGGCCAATGGTCTCCCTTCCTGCATTAAAACTGCGCCAATACCTGTTCCTGAAGCATCACATTCAATGACGAAAGATTTGGTGAAGTCAAGGAGTGCTAAAACTGGAGTGGAACACATGGCATTTTTTAGAGCTGTAAAGGCCTGTTGTGCTTCCTCATTCCAGAAGAATGAATTTTTCTTTAGGAGTTGGGTGAGGGGCTTCGCTATGTGACCATAGTTGCAGACAAATTTACGATAATAGCCTGTGAGACCCAAAAATCCTCGTAATCTCTTCAAGGTCTTAGGTTGAGGCCATTCCTGCATTGCTTGGATCTTTTTGGGGTCCACCTTGACACCCTCACGCCCCACAATGTGGCCCAAATACTCTACCTCTGCCATGCCAAATTAACCCTTGGACATCTTCACGAATAATTTCTTCTTGCGGAGCAGTTGCAAGAGTAGATCTACATGCTGAAGATGTGCGGCCCAAGTGCACCTATAGATGAGGATGTCATCGAAGAAGACAAGGACAAATTTCCTGAGATATGGTTTGAGAATGTGGTTCATAAGGCTCTGAAAAGTAGAGGGGGCATTACAAAGACCAAATGGCATGACCAGGAGTTCATAGTGGCCTTCATGAGTTCTGAAAGCAGTCTTGGGTATGTCGACTTCCTTCATGCGGATATGGTGGTAACCTAAGCGAAGATCCAACTTCATGAAAAATTGAGCCCCATTGAGTTCATCCAGCAAATCATCAACCACCGGGATGGGAAATTTATCTTTGACTGTCAACTTATTGAGGGCCCTGAAGTCAGGACACATCCGCCACTCCCCATCTTTCTTGAGCACCATGACCACTGGGAATGAATAAGGATTGATGCTGGAACGAATGACTCCTGCTTCCAAAAGTTCCTTGATGATTTTTTCTATTTCATTCTTTTGGGTGAATGGATATTTGTATGGGTGCACATTTGGGGGTTGGGCCCCTGGAACCAAGGTGATGCTATGATCATGTTCTCCTCGAGAGGGTGGAAGCCCTTGAGGCTTGTTAAAGACCGGCAAATGGTTATTTAAAATCTGTTGCATCTCAGGATGAAGTGGCGACGGCTTGGTTTCGACTACCTGGATGGCATTAAATTGAGCTACCACTCCATGATTGCCCTTTTTTAATAATTTTTCCATCCTATGCGAGCTGATGACAGAGGGGGCCCCCGCCTGGAGTCCACGGAGGGTATGTGTGTGGTTGTTCTGCTTAAAACTCATATACAACTCCTGGAAATCCATTGTGATTGGCCCAAGAGTGCGGAGCCAGTCAGCGCCGAGGACAATGTCACAACCCCCATGTGTATGGCAAACATGTGGGTTTTCAACTGATAATCCCGCATTTGAAGTTTGACATTTTCACAACGGCCTTCACATTTCATTGTGCCTCCATTGCAATTTGAACTTGGAAGTTAGAAACTGCTCGTACAAAGCAATGCACCGTTTCTGCGACTTTTTGATGGATGAAATTATGTGTACTTCCACTATCAATCAAGACTACTACTGGGCGATGTTTAATAAACCCTCTGATTTTGAGCGTTTGAGGGGAAGAAATCCCTGCCAAGGCATGCAACGAAATAACTGGTTCGTCAGAGACATTGTCCTGTTGGTTTTCTTCCTCTAGCGGCTCATGTTCCTCGAGTGGTGGATCTTCCTCTGTTGAGCTGTAGTTAGTGGCATCTATTTGAAAGAATTTGGGCTCCTTACATTTATGACCTGGGGAGTATTTTTCATCACAGTAGTAACATAGTCCTTGCTTCCTTCTTTCGGCCATTTCCACAGGGAACACCTTTTGGACCTTAAGTGTTTGAGTCGTGTTGTGAGCCTGTGGGGGACGACCTTTAGCAGGGAAATTTGGGCGACTTTATTGGGCTGCTAATGCATGTTCCACCTTACGAGCTACCTAGCAAGCCTCCGTCCACGTGGGAGGGTGGTGAAGTAGAACTTGAGCTTTGATGGCTTCTTTAAGGCCGCTGATAAAACATTCCGTGTAGAACTCATCTATGAGACCCTTAGTGCGGAAAGCTAAGCCTTCAAAAGCGGTAATATATTCATCCATTGTACCAGTCTGTCGGAGCTTAGTGAGACAACCCAAAAAAGAGTCTTCCTGTTCAAAGCGATCTTGAAGAGCTTTGGTAAATTGGGTCCAAGTCCTAAAAGGTCCATTGCAACGCTGATGCCATTCCCACCATTGCCACCGTTCATTGTCGAATTACATGCTCCCCAACATAAGCTTAGTCCCATCATCTAGGATATAATTCAATTTGAAATACTGTTCCATTTGTGCTAGCCATGCGGATGTGTGAGAACCGTCAAATTTATGCATATCCAACTTGGGAGGTCGCTGACTGGGTGGTGGATGGGTGTGCTAGATGTGAGGAGAGTGGCTAGATTCACCGTCATTGCATTCAGGGCCATTATACACCTCCTTGTGGGCTTGCTCCTTGCGCTTTGACATAAATTCCTGTATCTGGAGACCTAGTCCGTGAAGTTGATTTTGGATGTCCTTCACATTTTCTTCAAGTTTGTCCATCCTTTCATTGGCCATCGCTTGAGCTCTAGTTGCTACCATACACCAACCTGATGAAAAATTGGGACCGCCAAAAAATTTTCACAATTAATTGAATGGTACCACCATGCTCAGCTCGTCGTCCTGATTCTAATGGACTAGATCACCAATAAGCGCGCCGGAAGATCTCAGACTCGTTTTTTTTTTTTTACTCCTAACGGAGTTTAACTCCTTCTTGATCAATACTGCAGTCGCCAAATCCTCAAAATGTCAATGCGGCCAAAAGTCCTGCGATAATTATACCCTGGTATAGGAACCCTGCACAATGCTTCTGGTCTGCTGGATCTGAGAGATATGAATGGCGGCTCGGGTAGCGCTAGATGGCTGAACTGACTACTTTTGCAGATCTGATGAATCTAATAGATCGGAACTGGTTGGTTGAGACCGATGTCTGCTGCTGTTGCACTCCTTTGCTCAAGCGGATCTGGAAGAGATGATGATTAAAAAGGAACTAGGGTCTTGAGGAGTGTCACGTGCTACAGATCGCAATATACATAAGGGTCTAGCAGTAGTACTCAACCTAATATTTCAGGGCTCTAACTAAGGAGGGTTGACCGTACCCTTAGCCATACCACCCGAATACCCTATTGTACGGGCGAGTAATCTCTCCGAGTGTTGTTCTCGGTGTACTGTAGCCGCAAGACGGTTGCTGGTTTATCTATGGCAAGGTTTTCAGGGAGCCTATGGGGCTTCCGATATACCCAGAGGGTACTTGGAAGACAGTCCGTGCGTGGTTCTATCTAATGCGCTACTACTCGAAGGGGTACCCTCAGGGGTTACAAGGGAGTCCAACAGACGAGACCACCTCTTGTATTTCCTACGTGCATGCCTCCCCAAATCCGCAGATTTATGCGCTCAACGACAGATCTCGCGGTTTAAAGACGCCAGAACACGTCTCGAGCCAAAAAAAAAAATTGCTACTAAATGGAGATCCCACCGGCCCTGGAAAGTGCTCTGATACCACTTGTTATGCTCTTAACCTGCAAATGATACCCAAATACAGAAAATGCGAAGAAAAGAGACCGAGAACACAGAATATGTGAAGAAAAGATATCCAGAACACAAAATGGAAATGATTTTATTATTTAGAGAGTAATGTTCACTTGCCTCTTCGAGGGGGCAACCTCCAATAGAGCAGAGCTCGATTACAAAAATAAGACACGATGCTCCTCGCAGGGAGTTTCTATCCTTTATATATGACTCGTACGTGTAATACCACGGGCCAATACCGCGTATTACTAATACCATCTATCTAATACTACGGCCCATTTGCAACTAACTGTGGTTCCTTTATTAATTGCGGATTAACCACTTACAATTATTAATATGGGCTTTATTGACTCTTGACTATGACGTGGTCCCATTACATAGATAAGGGGGTTAGGGTGGGACCCTAACAATTCCAATCATAGGGATTAGATTTTCAAAGTGATTTTCATTAATGAATGTTTTGATGAGCGCAATCTGAATCTTATAGTTCAGCGTTTCGATTTCGATTAGAGTAATTTTGTTTTCCATTAGATGTAATTTGAATCTTGTAGTTAAAGTATTTCAATCTCAATTTCAATTAGGAGTATTCTAGGTTTGGATTGGCATTGCAATTGAAGTAAATTAGTCTTGAAATGGTCATTGCAGTAATTTAGTCTTTTGATGATTAAGTGTAGTAGTAGATTTGTGAGACCCGGGATTTAGATTTAGTGTGCATGCTTTTAGAATAGGATTCTCTATTTTCTATTAGCATCAATGTGTGTTAAATGAATTCTTCTTTCATTAAGCATATTTTTAATTTTGTAATTAGCTTCTGAGCATTTCATAGTTAACATGTCAGTGTGGTTTCATTGTAGTTAAATTTTGCTTGCATTGAAATTAAGTTTGATTGATTTTGATTGAGATTAAAATTGTTTATTTGCATTTTGTACTTAATTCAGAAATAGGAATTTGATATTAATTTAGATTAGATGCTCTGATCCTGTGTTACATATGGTTGCACATCGAATCTTACGAGTCCCAGATAGATGATTTAATTTTGGAATTATAACACACATAATTTCCCCAACTTTTTTGGCATTGTTGCCGAGGAGGTGCAAAAAGGACTAGAGCTTAGTTTCTTTCACAAGTTTTTTGTGTGATCTTATTTGCAGGAAAATTAGTGGGCAGAGAGTGTATGCTAAGACATGAGTGAAGGTCCATGCATCCACTATTGTGGGGTTGCTCCAAAGTTTGGTTGTCCAAATAAGCAAGTTTGGTGAGTTTTATTGCAATTAGCAATGTTTAATTCATTTAGGTTAAAATTTCAAAGCTCTTTATAGACAGAACATTTTTGGGGTGTTGTAAGAACCCCTTTGTACTAATCCATGTTGCGAGACAAGGATCATAAAACAATAGGATAAATTCAAAGAATGATCAAGAGATTGAAGAATGTCCCTCGAAGTACTTTCTCAAATCCAAGCAGTAGCTGGGATATCTGCCTCTCAGGAAGAGTTCATCTTCACCACATTTAAGAAATTATTTGTCTCTCCACAACCAGAAGAGGATTTGGAAATCTCCCTTGATTCCTCTTTCCTATCTACCAAGGATATTGAGAAGTCATGTACCAAATCTGATAGGGAGCATCCAGCTAAAACTAAGATCGAAGAACTTTCACCATGGCCAACAGAAAGCTTATATGCATTCTGGAGAACAATTATCCAAGTTTGCCTGGCATGACCGAGGAGGACTTTCAGAGTGGTCCAAATGAAGAAATGGGCCAATACCACCAAGATTACATCGAACATTGGTTCCAGATCACAATCCAATCAAAGTACCACTCTCCTCTTCAAATACTCTTTGTATCACGCCTTTCAAAGCTGCTAATTTCTTGTGCTCTTTTACATTCTAAGTCTTATATGTTAAATCTGAGCATGAATATATTCTTGTACCTGATCCAGACATGGCTCCATTGGAAGTTATGTTTTACTTGAAGGAGGACATATTTTCTTCAGTATAGTAAGAAACTTAGTATTGTAATAAATGAAATTAGTAAAGATAAAAATAAGTCCTTTTTTGAAAACCAGCTTGTCTGACACATCTTGTTAGGGACTTTGCTTGAAAACTAGGTAACTAGCAGGCAAAGTTCCCAATAAAGTTTGTCAATTTGTGTGAGTTCTTCAAATCATGTATCTTTCAAGTCATTATGTTTGTACTCGAGTTAGTTGATGTGGGATTCCTTAAGGCCCACCTGCCGACAAGCCCTATCCCATCGACATCAACACATTATCTAGGATTAGGGTTAGGGTTATATAAGGAACCTTGGAGCCTGCATGCCTTAGTGGCAGGTATCCTTTTCATCTACTAGGGAAATACATCAATGTTTCCTAGTGGATGAATTTTGTAATCCATTCGACTTCGACAAATCTATTCATGGCTAGTAGAATGTACCTAGTGCCTTGATTCCCATTGACATTAAAGGTGAGATATCTCACATTGGTTAACGATTTCCTCAATGGTTGGTAATACAATGATTCTTGCTTATGTTCGATATCGACACCATTTATTCAAATATGCAAGATTGCACACTAGTGTGTAGCAATTGAAGACTATACGATTTTGTGTTATCAACACAAATTTGCAGCGGTTTGGTTCTTTGTATCAGGATTTCCATTGTCATTTGTTGCAACAGTCACCTTTCCTCAATGTTTAGGGATATACAACTCGTCAGGCATGGGGGACAAGGGGACCTTTCGTTCATCCTTCTGCTCTTTAGTTCAACCTTCTGCCTTCTTCAGTAGGTTAGATCAACAGTCACATTAGCTCCAGCCATTCCATCCTCAACTTCAGCCTGCAGCTATCATCACGATAAAGGTAAAACTTGAGGTAAAGTTGGCTTAAGATTATTTAATTCATTAGAGACTTAAGAAAGCTTTGATGATTAACCACCACATATTCCATATATTTTGTTTTCCATATACCCTCCATTTACAAATTCCTCATTCATAATATAATGCATGCTACTCTAATAAGGACATAATCATGCAAAGAAAAGTATACTGTTTCATGTAAACAAAAGCAGTAACTATAGTGACTTCCCCTCCTACATTCACATATATTGTTAGTTGAATGTATCCAATAGAGGATGAAGTCATTGCTTCCTTTCATAAAGGAACCATCCATATGCATTGGCCTCACAAAAACTGAATATGCAAGCACCTATTTTACCATCTCCATTAACACCTCATCTCATCCACCATGTCCATTGTCACCTGTCATCTCATTTATCATTTCCCCCTACCACATCTATTGTTTATCCTCAATTTTTATTGCTCTCAAAATCAAATATATGGAAGTCAAATAAGAATGGTGTTGCTCCACAAAAACCAACACCCTCAAATCTTCACACAACATTGCTCCACAAAAACCAACCCTGCCCAAAGCCATGATGCCATAAAAATCTATATATGAGAAAAGTCCTTGTTTACATGAAGACATGCAAATCCTCATGAAAGGGAGGGTGTTGGGCCTCAAATATGCCCATGTTTTCATCATTAAATACCACCATTCATAACCTATATTCATGTACTATTACACCCATTTCACACCATAATCCCATCACTTGTCGCCAATTCACATCTTATGCCTCATGGTTGATTATCATTAATTTTCTTATATATTCTATGATTAAAGATGATTTTTCTATGATTTACTAAGGGCAGTTTTTCTAAGTTCATTTTTCAAAAGGTTCCATCGCCGAAATTCTTCACAAGTTAGTTGAACTCGTTGGTACAAGTAGAGTACCGGAATATCCAATTTGGGGTTTTGACATTTCAGCATGCTTCCGGGGAAAACTAAGGGAATTTATTGTCCAAAATAATGTTTTAATACATTTCCATGTGTTGTATTGTAACCAAGTCACACATGTGGGTCCCTAGGAGCTAATTAACAAATCTTCTCAAAATGTGCACAATTTCCAAACTGCCAAGTTTGACCTTGATTTCCATGTAGCTGGAGGTGAATCTGGAAAACATGAGAAAATAAGTTTGTTACCATACAATCATTTATCTATATCTAAAAAAGTTTCACTATATTCAATTTTTTCTAAAAGTTATAAGCGGGCCTTGGTGGCCATTTTATAAACAAAACGATTATTTTTCCAGAGTTCTAGAATCTTGTAAAAAGAGCCAGACAGCTAACTTTGGGCATGATTTTTGAGGATCAAGATTTTAATGAGACAAATACAAGAGATATTTGTGTTGACAATATAACAAGTTAGATTCCCTCCAAACAATTTTCCAAAATTCACCGTGGTTAGGAAGATATGCCAATATCTTTGGGATCAGTTTGTTAAAATTATTCAAATTTCCATAATTGAGGAAAATGACTAATTCTCCTCTTAAATCTTATAAATGGCTCAGCCATGGTTTCTATTGAAAGATTTTGGGGAGGTTTTTGAAAGGAAGAGAAGAACAGAAGGAATAAAGGATGGATTGAAGCTCTTTTGTAATAATAATTTAATCTTAATTGAATTTTTCTTCATCCCTAAATTCTTTGTAAGTATTATGAATGTGTGTTGAATTTTATTTCTATTGAATTAATCTAACTTGCTCCAAGAGTGGAAGGGGCCCACCACCACCTGGAAGCAATTTCTTTAGCTCATTCCAATCATAGGGATTAGATTTCCATAGTGATTTTCATTAACGAATGTTTTGATGAGTGCAATATGAATCTTATAGTTCAACATTTCAATTTCAGTTAGAGTAATATTGTTTTCCATTAGATACAATCTGAATCTTGTAGTTAAAGTATTTCGATTTCAATTAGGAGTAGTCTAGGTTTGAATTGGCATTGCAATTGAAGTAATTTAGTCTTGAAATGGTCATTGCAGTAATTTAGTCTTTTGATGATTAAGTAAAGTAGTATTTTTGTGAGGCCCGGGATTTAGATTTAGTGTGCATGCTTTTCGAATAGGATTCTTTGTTTTCTATTAGTATAAAAGTGTGTTAAATGAATTATTATTTCATTAAGCATAGTTTTAATTTTGTAATTAGCTTCTGATCATTTCATAGTTAGCATGTAAGTGTAGTTTCATTGTAGTTAAATTTTACTTGCATTGAAATTAAGTTTGATTGATTTAGATTAAGATTAAAAATGTTTATTTGCATTATGTACTTGATTCAAAAATAGGAATTTGATATTAATTTAGGTTAGATTCTCTCATCCTGCGTTACCTGCGCTTGCGCCTTGAAGCTTACGAGTCCTGGATTGATAATTTAATTTTGGAATTATAACACATATAATTTCCCCAACAGACGTGTGCTAAAAGAAAGAATGCTCATTTTATAACTCTGTATTTTATTCTCTATACTCTCTATGGAATTGAAAAAATAAGAATCAAGAAGTTAAAATAAGGTTATCGTGATTATTCTCTCTCTAGTATGATAATTCATGTGTGAACTGGTTATTTTTTCTGGGGTAATTCGAACAAATTCTTATTCCCTTCATTTAAGAAATTCCAATGAGTTTTGATCCCCTTCATTTAAGAAGTGGTTTATTGTGAAAATAAATTGATTTTAGTATATAAGCCATTTAAATTTTGTTAAAATTTTATAAATCTTATTTTCACAATTGCAATGAATATTATAATTTGCAATAATTGTGGGAAATTCGGGGATTGAAATGTTAAGCCAACCCCTAGCCATATCGGCGAATTAGGGGGTTATGTCTAAGGACTAGAGGAAAAACGGTCTACAGGGTGTGGAAGTTTTAGATATTCAAAAACATTTGTAAAACCGCTAAAAAAAACCTAGATGACAGATGGTGGAACCCACGTACAATGGAACCTACAGTTGATGGAAATTTTAATGTCACATGTTGTAGACTCGGCAACAAATCTTTCAAGTGATAGAGACATGCCACCAGGTTCTATGAAGATGTGGAATATTGAACACTTGGAAAAAATCTATTAAAGGGTATTATTAAAACCCTATATCGAGGTAATCGGATGATCCAAAATCTAGCAAATAACATTTTATGTGAGTTACCATTTATATTTATGACATATGAAAGAATCCATATATCCAGTAAATTTGGAATCTAGAAAATAATTTATTTCCATTAGTTATTGATGTTCT
Source organism: Pinus taeda (assembly GCA_000404065.3). Classification (NCBI taxonomy): domain Eukaryota; kingdom Viridiplantae; phylum Streptophyta; class Pinopsida; order Pinales; family Pinaceae; genus Pinus; species Pinus taeda. Next base: position 116,284 of record APFE031593961.1, on the reverse strand, counting down.
TCCATCCATTAACATAATTATGAACATCTTGAGGTCTTATATCGATATATTTGAAAGTCCAAAAATCCAAAATTTATTTAAATTATGTTTATGAAAAACATGGATCTAGTTGTTGGTAAGGCAGGACATGCGGAACCATGTGACCTAGAGTATGGCATGGCATGATGATTATGTATCACTGATGACATGGTATTTTGTATAGGGTTTGATAACACTGACATGGCATGTTGATGTGGTTTGCTTGCATGGATTCTACATGGAGAATATGACATAGAGGTGATGAAGTGGGATTGAGATCTAGAAATCTAGTATTTGGGGGAAAATGGACTTTTAACAATTTAACACATATTTCATTAAATTTGGAAGCTTTTTATTACAAGGCCTTCAACAACATTCATTCTTTTGTAAATCGCCATATTAACTTGATTCAACATTAAGATAATTTTAGTAATTTCAAACCAATTAGAGATCATGAATATGTCAAACATGGGGTTGTTATGTACAATAGTATCAATACACAATAGGAGTGTGAAATCAAACTCTTAGAATAAATTGATTTAAGCTAAATCATATTAGTATGCCAAACATCCAATAAAGATATTATAGTTATGGATAGCATACTAGATTCCTCGATGTTTAAATTTTATGTCTGGTGACTCTAACCCCATATCCCCCAACCTACGGGGGATTTGTTGATTGAATGATGGTGATGTGAGGATCTTATTGTAAATGACAAGGATAGGTGTCCCTTGCATTGCATTGAAACTAGTCTAATAAAACCTTAGTAAAATGTTCTTGTGCTCAATTTCCTATGGTCCCTTTGTGCCTTTATGAAGCACTAATGAGGGGGTCATCGTTCAGCTTCATAGCATGCAGGCATCCATTATTAAAGTTATACATTGTTGATCTAGGTATTTGAAGAAGGTTAGGCACCATTGATCTATCTCCACTCAAATCCAATTACAAATAATGAGAGTTCTTAAATTGGTATTCAAGTCATTCCACTATGATGGACAATGTCACAAATTGAAGTAAACAAGAAACTTTAGTGGTGACTTCTTGTAAGTAGTGGAGGCAAGGGTTTTCAAATATTATCACAATTGATGGTAGTGTGGGTATTGATCTCTCCTTGTCAACATTGTCAAAACCAATAATAGTCTCGATGTAAATTTAGTGTCAACCAATTGTATGGAAAACCATGATTGACCATTACTTTCACTAAGAAGTGAAAATGATAAGCATTTTTAATGTGGAAGAAATAAATGTAAAACATAACTCATGTATTTTACTTGAAATTTATATAATTCCCCGTGTTCTTTAATTATTAAATACTTAGTGTAAATACAAATAAATTATCATTAAGATATTGATTTTGAAGATTAAATATGTATTAAAAGGCATTCATCTATGACACTTGATTTTTCATGTAGTCTAAATAAACCACTTAAAGCTTATTATCAATTAATTCTAATTAATTTTGTATAAGATATATCTTTACTTACATTAATAGCTTTATTTCAAAAATAAATTACATTTAAAACTTATATGAATACATATAACTAAATGAAATTCAATAAATAACTTTTGAGTCTTGTTGGATTCTATGAGATTATTTTAAGTACAAATAGTTCATTTAAGAATTGAAATTTACAAAATGTTAATATTGATGGGAAAAGCATACCATATGGTGCAAAAAGTTTAAATACATCCATTTATGGTCCATCTCTTGAATGAGCTTAAATAGTCTACTTAATGCTCATTGTGAATTCATTAATCCATGTTTTATTAGAAAATTCATTTTCTTTACATTGTTTTTAATTCTAGAAATAATAATGTCACATTTATGCCTTCATATTAAACCACATGATAGTTAAATAAAAAACAATTAATGGTTTCTTGACTTACGCACTTATATGACATGATTACATATAGGAATAATTGATTTAATAATGCAAAGTTAGAAAAAGGTTGTCAGTTCAAAATAGAATAAACAAGTTAGAACTCATAAATAATTGATTTTAAATTATTAATTTTCTAAAAAATATATTTTTACTTACATTGAGATCTTTACTTCAAAAATAAATTCCATTTATACATACATAAATACTAAATACAATTTCACACATACTTGTCTTGTTGCTTTCTGAGATTATTTCAATTACAAATAATTTATTTAAGAATTGAAATTTACCAAATGTTAATAAAGGTGGGAAGCTCAAATGCCCTATGTTGCATAAAGTTTAAATACATTTATTTATGACCTGTACCTTGAAATAACTTTAACAATCTACTTAACATTCATTACCAATTAATTATTCCATGTGTTGTTAGGAAAAACATTTCATATTACATGGAGTTTTATTTATAAAAAAAATGCCACATTTACACACTTAGATTAAACCTCATGATATGAAAATAAAAGCCGAGAAATGGCTTTATATAGACCACTTAAAACCCATTATCAATTAATTATAATTTGTTTTGTAAAATATATATATTTACTTACATTAAGAGTTACATTTTAAAAAATGCATCACATTTATGAACTTCTATCAATGCATATAGCCAAATAGAATTCTTCAAGTCATATTGGATTCTATGAAATTATTTAAACCACAAATAAAGTATTTAAGAATTAAAAATGATAGAATGCTAATGTGGATTGGAAAATCAATTTCTTATGGTGCAAAAAGTTTAAATACAACCATTTTTTACCCATCTCTTTAATGATTCTAGATGGTCCACTTAACACATTGTTAATTAATTATTCCATGTTTTATTAAGAAGATAATTTTGTTTTGCATAAAGTTTTGTTTCAAAACAATACAATATGAGATTAATATAGTCTTAATAAATTATGTGATAGACAAATAAAAGTCAATAAATGGGTTCCTTATTAAATTAAATGAGATGAGATGATTGCATATACAAATAGTTGATTTAAGAATATATGAAAAAAAATTATGGGTTAAAGATTGAATGCCCTATAATTTAATGAGTAGTATTCACTTATGAGCCATCACCCATTAGTCTAAATATTCCACTTAATACTTATTATCAAGAAATTAAAAGACTTATTTTTCGAAGAAAAAAATGCATCACAGTATATGGCTATTATAAATCACATTTATACACTCATATTACTGGGCATAACTAAGTACAAATCAATAATATAATTCTAGCTCAAGTGATATGATTTCGGTTTCTTTAAAATACAAATTTGCACAAAAATGACTTTAAATAATGAAATTAGATTCCTTACAGTTCAAAAAGTTCAATGACATAATTCATCCATGATAGTGTCTAATCAAAACTTGATAATCCACTTATCAATCATTATCATCAATTATATGTTTTTTTAAGAAATACAAAATTATTTACAATATAATTTTATCTCAAAAATTACATATCACATTTATGCACTCATATTAGTGCATTTTATATGTAAACAATGAATAATTGACTTTGTGCGTTGTTGATTTTCAATATGATATGATTGCAGTTACAACCATTTATTGATTTAAGCATATAAATGTATGAAAACTATCGATTGAGAAATCACATATCCTATGCTTCAAAAAGATCAAATCATTTACCTATGACACATTTCTCATTAGCCTTAATAGTGAATAATGCATTGTGAATAGTGAATAATGCAAATAACATTTATCAAGTAAATTATTATAATTTCTTTAGTAAGAATAACACCTTTGTTTGCAAGGAGTTCTATTTCACATTTATATATGATTATTGATGCATATAAGTAAACATAAGTCATTAAAAATAACATGCCTCAATGGTTCATGTAAGATAGTTTGAATGGAAAACAATTCATTTAAGAACACGCGTGCGTACACACACACATCTTAGAAAAAATCGATACAACAAAGTCATTGCAAAAACAATTATAAATAATAAGAAATATACATATTAATATAATTGGCAATTCCCATATATTTCAGAAAATATAAAATCATACAAATTGATTCAATAAAAACTATGTCCAAAATGTATTAACAAATTGGAAATTATGTACTTTGCAACAAATTTATTTATAAAGGAAACTATCTCCATCAACTACAATGAAGTACATGTTCTATTGAACATTCGAATGTACTCATGTTTTTGTTTGCTATGATGAAGTGTCTTAAGAAAGGGGAATAAAACTTGCATACGCCACGTATCTTGCTCTTTTCATGTATATGATTTTATCAAGATGTGGTTTGATCGATATCCGATGAACTAAGAAGTATGATGTTTTGTATCTATTAGCAATACATTTGATTCTTCATAATTATCTCCATATTGGGACCACACATCAATCAACGTTTTTCTCATAAAATTGTCATGTTCTCCCTACCAATTTTGTTTGCAAATGACAATGAGACCTATCCCATGCAAATTTAGAGTCCTCTATATAAATATTTGATTTGTCAAGTACTGTTTGGATGTACTTGTCAGTGACATTTAATGTCCATATTGCGACATCATAATTTTTTAAGCAATATTTTAATACTTTTGACTGAAAATGCCTTAAAAAATAGGACCTATCACCAAACTACCAATCTGGTTCTCTTTGAATATGAAAATTTTGTTCATCTTTGGTGTATGATTGGAAGAATACTCCTTCAATTTCAAATATCAACAACATATTTTGACTTGTAGTAATGCCCATTTGCATCTGCATTGCAACCACATGTATGATATTAACATATCTCCACTTCAACAATTCATTTCTTAAGGACATAAAAGCCTATAATTTTAAAAATGATGTTAGTATTTATTAGAATTATTTCCATTTGTATGCTAAGGTAATTTTACAATGAGTTCAGAGTATCAAAAAATAGAAATACAATTTCCCCATTAAAATGAACAAACAAATAATATGTTTACTTTATACATACAACATAATACCTTTATTTAATTTGTATGGAATAAAAGTCTTATAAGAATGCATTGACCCACCATTTAAATTATTGATTTTAAGACTTATAATGATTTATTTAATTGCAATTGAAAAATATAATTACAATGGTCTAGTGCAAGTAAACAAACTAATTATATATTAATTTTCACATACAATATAATACAATTTTTAAATTTCAAACCTAATTAATTATATGTTAATTTCTAGAGTTTCTACCTTAGTTTATTTTGGTGCTTCTTTTAGTACAAATTATATGTTTATTGTTGGTGCTACATACAACTTAATATAGTTTTTCAACTAATATGGAATAGAAAAGGTTATAAGAATGCAATGGGTCATCCTTTACATTATTAATTTCTAAGAGGTGCAATGATAACTTAAACCACATTTAAACAAATAATTGTAATGATCTAATTAAAACAAATAGATTATTTATCTATTAATTTTACATGCAACGTAATCCATTGTAAAAAAAATATAGCATGGGAAATTTTGATATGAAAATATTAAATGACCATTCATCTCACCAAAAATAAAGAAAATAAAAATATTTTATTTTTAGTAAAGACAAACCAAATCAACAATTCTTTTATTAGTGTTGTGAAATAAAAGTAATAATTCATGATGTCATACATATAATAGCATGAAATAGACATCGATAATCTTAAGGTACTTATAAATGTAATTGAACATCCTTCAAAATAGCTCGCACATTCATAGCCTTGTTGATTTTATGCAACATTCTCCATAGGTCATCAATAAACCAATTATCCCCTTGATTTGCTCCAATGAATGGAGGGAAACATATCACATTTTCTTTTGGATTCTCTTTCACTCTCTTAATTAAACAATCAACTATAATAGTATTGGTTGCATCATATTGGGTATGCATTTCCCACACTTTTTTCAATGATTTAGTGTGTACAACTTTCATTGGATTGTCAATGACCTTATGTCCCTTTTGTGGTTTATAGTTTTAAGCCATCCACTTAAACACAAGTTTATCTTGTAATGTTTCTAAAGCCAACTTTTTTAGAAATCTTGTTGTGCTTTGTTTCAAAGCCGTCGTCCAAATTGCAACGTCGAGAGATTCATTTTTGAAACACATTTCAAAAAATTATTTTGCATGTGGATGAATCCAAAATATTTTTTTCTCTATTGTGTAATCAGCAGTAGTTCCCATTTTCTCAATATGCCCTTTGTTTGTCGCTTCATCATCGATGCTATGATAAAAAATGTCCTTTAGTTCAAAAATAACTAGTTTCTTTTAATTTATTTTGGCTGCAACACAATGGAAAATAATCTAGTCAAACCATTTTATTCATGTTACAAAAATTACTAAGAAAATTTTTGAAACGATACACTTACCTTGAGTGGTTTTTTCACTATTTATAGATGAAACAATAATTTCCTTTATCATCTTGATAGAACCTAGAGTAAACATATTAAACCTTTAGTCAAATACCAATAATACTTCTTATTAAACATGTTGGCTTTGTGGGCCCTAACCCAGGTTCAATGTTAGTCAGCCAAACAAATCCCTACACTATTGGCCCTTTCGACATCAGCCCAGGGAGCATGGACCAAAGTCTCACCTGAAGCAGTATGGGGGGATGCTAGAACCAAGTTTTTGCACCCTGAGATGGTTGTGATGTCGGTTTATAGCCCCTTCTCCTGCCTTTGTGTAGGTCACTAAGCCTTAGGGCTTATAGATCTACCCTTTATCCCGCCCTTCAGTACCTTTGTGAAGATGTACGATTGACCTTTGTGCAACCCTAACCAGTGGTTTAGGTACTTTCACACTTATATGACAATGTATTGTATAGGTTCCCAAGTTATCTCAAGTGTTTACTTATTCTACCAATCAATTACAGTTATCATCGTGTAAACTGATATTCTTACTTGCCTTAAATTAATAGATATAATCACATGCATTCGTGCATCAAATAAACATTGTAATATAAACCCAGATCATAACGCAATATAATCAGATGCATTAACAGAGACTAAATACACAGAAATTGCAGAATAATTCTCTTTATTGATATTTCCAGTTTAATACAGACTCTATCCACCCTGCGCACACAACTGCATGGGTCCGCGCACTCAGCTATGGACTTCTACCCTAGGCCTCTGTGCACTCAACTACAGAGCCTCTACCTATGCTAAGAACTGAAAATACTTAGACTTTTCCACTCTTATTTTCTACTTACTTCTTAACTACTTAGAGCTTACTTACTTAGCTCCTTTTATACAATCCCATGGTCTGCAGACCATGGATATATTTTTATAACCGACTTGATACTTTACAAATCAAGGGTGAACAACCCTTTATGACTCTTGACACCTTCACGCTCCGCAAAAAAATGCAGAGACTTTACAACTTTATTACAAAATTGTCCCAAAACATGGGCTCTTAGCCCCAAAATTGCTCTTGGGGGAACCTGTTCCTAACAGGCCCCCAACACAAACATGGTGACTCACCCTCAAGTCACTCTGTGGGCACGAAGATCTTGGCACGAAGACCTCCCAGCTCAAGTTGTATGACTGCCACCTCGGCAGTGCACTGCGTGGTTGCCTGCTTCATTTCTTCGACCAATTCTTGTGTCGTTGGTCCTGAACTGTTAGCCTGAAGCTTCTGTTGAGTCGCCTGCAGACTAGCAAGCTTTCCTTCAATGGAGGTCGTGACCGAATAGGCCTTGCCCAACCAAGGCTTCAAGCGTGCCTTCAACACTACCTCTTTGTGTTTCCCTTCATCTTCCTATTCCTTCAATGTTTTGGCCTCCTGCAGCTTCACAATTCTTTGTGTGAGGGCTACAATGCACGATGTTACTTTCACCTCATTGTAGCACTATTGCAATTCTCGTGCCTCTGTCTCCAACCTCTGTACATTAGGATATTCTTGCAAACTGGTCAGTACTTTGAACGGCTGTTCAAACAACCTTGTGCAGTCTACCATTGAACTATCTACTACCGCTATCACCTCTGTGACAGTGGTTGCACATTTCTCCTTTGCTTCCAACAGAGTTGAAGGCTAGGCCTTCAATCGCAATTCTGCAATCTAGAGGTTTAGATCCATCTAAACCTTGGCAAACTTTGTGTGAGCGTTGTGTACCCCCATAGCAAGTTTGTGAGCGCGCACCTTTACCGGTTCTCACTCACGAATGGCAAACTCCAGGACCATTTGGCATGCTTCCTCCATGGCTTGAACTATGCAATTGTTTCGGTCAGTTACATCGTTCACAGTGGAAGTGGAATAGTCTCGTTGTAGGGCCATCTGCACATTATTGATATTTTGTTCACTGATCACCTAAAAAGTGCATTGTTCACGGGCCCTCAGCTCTGCGATCACCCCATCCTGCAGTAGGTGGAGTGCCTCGCCAGGAAGTACTACCAAGTTTATCCCTATTCCCTTAAGGGCGGTGACAGTGAGCCTGCCAACTTCTATCTCTGTGGTTAGTGCTCCCTCTAGCAACATTATCGCTCAGGAGTCCTTCGCATGCAACATCTCTGTGGATTTTGAAGTATCGATGGCGAGGCTAGTGGACGCCGCGTCAATCTGTGATGCATGGATCTGCATCTCATGCAGACAGGTCTTGAGGGCCCCCAATACTTGTTGTTGCTACTACTCGAACTGTTGTAGTACCTCCGTGGTGACCATCTGCACCGTATCTCTAATGTCGTTCAAATCTCCCTCTGTTAGGGTGATTGGGTCCAACAACATCTTACTAGTCTTGGATTTCTTCCATGGCCCAATTTTTTCCTATCCTCTTGGATGCTTGATACAGAATGATGCCATCCATGGGTTTGCTCTATGCTGCTCTGTCTGCTCGTCCATTTCTTCCTCTGTTTTTGGCGAGGGCGACCTCGAACCTTTATAAGAGTCGCGCTCTGCTCTGCGTGTCTGTTGTTTTGCATGTTATGTAGCATCTCGATCTACCTGGGCCTTGTCATCAGCCTCCTTCCTCCTTTTCTCATCCAGCTATGCCATCTTTAGCTTGGCCTCCTCCATTTTACAATGCGCAGCGGAATTGCTCGATCCCACTACGGAGTTTGAGGTAGTGCATCACTCTACCAAGCCAGCGATCAAGAACTACATCAATTGCATCATCAGTTTCCAAGTAAGGCAAGTCATGCCACTTCTTCTCAGGGTCCTTCCATGCCCTAATCAATACATGGTGAAATTCTACCTTGAACTCCACGTACTCCTACAGTTTGGCAAAAACAGTAGGTGATAATCGTGGCTTGCGGTTGATAGCCATGCATATATTCATTTCCATCAAGATCCAAAATATCTTTCTATCCTTGATGTGTTGAGCATCCTTGGTCTCCCACAGTGAAGCGTACTTCACTAGTTTTGGTAGGTCTGGCGTGGCCGAGGGTAATTGATTGTCTTCAGGTATCTCCTAGGCTACCAGCACAATGGACAGTAAGAGCCATGCATAGTGGAAGGTCTTGTTGAGCTCTTGTGCCTCATGGAAATTCAAGAGGAACTCATCGCAAAGATAATATGCCCAATTAAACTGAACTCCTTCTGCGCAGTGGGACGCTAGAGCGACAGTGAGTGTTGGCACTTCATCTGCGCGACACTTCCGCATAACTTTTCCTACCAAAATCTACATGGCCAGCTTGAACGCAGGATCACAGATACTCAAGATGGCATAGCCTCGTAACTTCTTCACAAGCTTGAATTTCTCCTTCATGGCCTCCGCAAGGGCATGCTCACCACCTTTTCTGCCAAACATCATGGCTGGATTTTCCCCTGTATATGGCAGCCGTGTGAATATATGGATCAACATGTCAGTGATGGGTATCGACTACTCCAACCACAAACACCCATTGTGCACCAAGCATAGCAGCTTCTTGATTACCAATAATGTAATGGGTGTACTATTGTAGTGTGACACCCATAGCAGGTTGAGCAGACCTGCCTTGTCTACACCCTTGAGCCACTTCCGTGGTTCCAACGCAGTCACCCCGGTGGTTGTATGAACAATGCGATGCATTAGCTAGTCTATCACCAAGTGAGGGAACTTCTTAGTGTCAGTTAAGTCCCAGTATTCCAATTTCAACAACAGAAATTGCCCCAAGTACGGTCCTTGAAAGGAAATCTCGTCTGAAAACAGAGGTATGTGTAAGGCGACCTTGCTTTCGTCAATGTCCTTCGACACCTTGGTCTTACCCTTGCGCAAAGGGATGTATTCGAGCAACTTAGTAATAGGGTCGGAACCCTCGACTTCAACATCCTCCACTTCCACCCCCATATCCTAATCATCCATTGGGATGTCCTAAACCTCTTCTACCTCCAGTTCCAAGTTAATAGTTTTTCCCTTTTCTTGTGCAGTGGTCTTGTCCTTCTATGGGGTTCTTTTACGCGATGCACGCACAGGTGTCGCAGCCTACTTTCTCTTCTTATCCTTCGCACTCTCCTTGGTCAGGGTAGGCTTTGGTCTAGGGATCCGTGGTGACTAGGGGACTTTATATAGTACCTCTACAACCTCTGGAGAAGCTCCCTCTGCCTCCATAACAACTTCTGGCACAACCCCCTCAGCTATCACTGCTTCGGTGTCCATAACTTCTAATCCTCAGATAATGTGGCGGATGATATTGCGGTCAGACTCTAGAAATTGATAAAATGCTAGCCAATCAAGCAATTATTCAAAGAATGCGCAGTTCATGCACGTCTGAAACCTCACCAACTCAATGCTCAAAATGCCAAGTGTTTTTCGTTGGGTAGCCACATGTAATTTATAGGCCATTTTTAATTCAAATCTGACTGTTCCCCCCAAATTCAGTTCATTAATACCAAATTGGTGAAATATTTCCAAGGACCTTACCCATAGATTTCATCTTAAATGCCACCCCCAAACTCCATTTGGTCACATTCTCATCACCCAATCATGAACAGTGACTTTAACGGTCACTTTCCGGCTGACCTGCGCAATTTTTCCTTGGGTAGCGCAACTTTGTTTGCATTGTTGTGAACCCTGTGACATATCCTCATTCCACACAATCCCCCGGTCACCCAGTTTCCCAACCTGGGTAGTGCATTTTATAGTCTTGCACCTCCTTTCAGCCACCTGACTCACTAAGACTATGCTACCTTCATATAGTCACCTAGCCTGATCACCGGTGTGTGGCTTCAATAAGCTTCCATTCACCTTTCCTGGAGAGGTATATCCATTCAATTTAACCAATTGAACTTCTTCACTGTCGGTAATCTCCTTAATGACATAGGGCCCTAGCCAGTGCGTCCTAAATTTCCCCGGAAATTTATCAAACTTGCTATCATATAACAAAACCAGATCATTTACCTTAAAGGTCATAGTTTAATGTGCTGACCATGCCATGCTTTTTCGCACTCCTTTTGGACCTGTTGGTGAAATCCAACCAGAAACCTTTCTTCCTCAAGCTCGGCAAGTTGCGCACCTCTCTTCTAGGGCTCCGTGATCCGTCATGCTCATGAATGCCGCTATGCGCAGACTAGGCACAATGTATTCCATTGGCATCATTGTTTCAACACCATATACAAGCCTAAAGAGTGTCTGTCCAGTCAACTTTTTGCATGTCGTTCAATAAGCCCATAGTATATGGGTATGCAAAGGTCCCAATCATTTCACTAAGTGTTACAAACCTTGGCCAGCGCATTCTCTAGTACCTTATTGAATGCTTTCACTATCCCATCAACCTATGGGTGATAAGGTGTGATTCTCTAGTGATATACCTGAATGCTGATCATTTCGTTCTGTAAGTGCATAACATAATCACTCATCAAAATATTTGGACACCCAAATCGAATCAGTACATATTCAAAGAGAAACTTCGCAGCAGTCTCACCTGTGTAGTCCTTCATAGATTGTGCCTCCGCCCATCGAGTCAAATACTCAATCACAGTGATAATGTACCGCACACCCATCTTCTTTCCTTGAGGCTGAATGGGTCCCACAAAATCTATTGCCCATTTCTCGAATGGTTGTAACATCATCTGTGGGTTTAGAGGTAGCTCATCTCTCCATGATGGCCTGCCAGTCCTCTGACACATGTAACATGCCCTGCCGTAGGCTTTTGAATCCTTATGGAGGGTTGGCCACCACAACCCTGTGCGTAGAATCTTCTGCGTGGTCAGCCTTCCTACATAATTCCCTCCTGCGGTTGTTTGGTTGTGTTATATTCTTTCCACGTAGTTAACAAGGGGTTTGAAGGGCACCTGTAACCCCACTTTATGGGGTCTGGGGTAGCGCCCTGGGAAATTTTCGTTTTGGACCCTATGTTAGGGTGGGCGGACCCACCTATGGTTTTGTGCATGATTTTCACACATGTTTTTTGGGTGCGATGGTTTTTGGTCCATGGTATTGGACGCGATGGTCTTTGGTCCATGGTATTGGATGGTTTGGCATGTATAAATATGTATTATAACATTGAAAGGAACATAACGAAAAATCAAGTTGGTAGTCTCGGTTTTGGGATCCAGAGGGAAATCTCTGTGTATATGTGTTTTGTGTGTTTTGCTCTTGCATTATTTATTTTTTTGTGTTTTAGAATTCGTCCTCGTGAAGAAATGTTGTCTTTAGCGGCACCCCCACGAGCGTCCGTGACGATACTACTTCTTTCAAACACTGGTGCATATCGTCACAATACTTCATCAGACCCCATTTTGTACAGATGTTTGACAATGATAGAAAATTCTATCGCGCGCACCAATAACTCCTTTTTTTGCTAGGTGGTGTAGCCTTCTGGTGAAGTTCCTTTCGTTAGGAAGCGTATGATGTCTTCAAAGTGACCATCCACTACACGCACTGCAAAGAGTTGCGCATTAGTCAATCCTTCCTCCAAATTAGTGGGCTCTTCTCCTATTTCGATGCACGACAGATGGTTTGGTACGACGTTCAGTCATCCAGGCTTCACAATAACTTCAAAATCATACTCCTGGAACAATAACAACGACCTATAGATTCTCCCCCCCAACACAGGCTTATTGACTAGGTATTTCAACATAGAATGATCTGTATACATCTTAAAATGTCTGCCTTACAAATAGTGTCTAAACTTCTGGAGCGCGTATACCATGACTAGTCCTTTGCGCTCAGTGGTGGAATAGTTCTTCTTAACCTTGGATAACCTCCTGCTTGTGAATGCTATAGGATGGTCCAATTCTCCTTTGCTAGCCTGTGTTAGCATTGCTCCCAGTTCTATACATGACACGTCTACATGTACATGAAACTCCTTCTTGCATACCGGAAAGACTAAAATTGGCGCGGTGACCATTTTTCCTTTCAGCACATCCAATCTTTTCTGACAGTCCTTGTTCCAACAGAACATGAAATCCCTTTTCAAAAACTTCTCCATATACGCGGTGATCTCGGCATAACCCTTGATCAACTTCCTATAGTACCCAGTATGTCCCAATGTTGCACACAACTATTTCACACTCCTTGGCACCTCGAGGTTAATTATCACTATGACCTTCGCGAGGTCTACCATAAATCCCTCTTTGCATACCACATGACCCAGCAAAGTCCCAAAACGGACACAAAACAAGCATTTCTTCAAATTGAGTGCAATCTAGTACCTTTGACAAGTATCTAGCATTAAGCGCAAACTTGCCACATGGAATTTTACCAACCCAAACATAGTCCAGTCATCAAAGTACACCTCCAGAAACTTATGAATGAAGTCTTTGAATGCAATAATGACTACGCATGAAAAAATTGTAGGCACATTCTTTAATCCGAAAGGCACTACGGTGTACTAAAAACATCCCCATTCAATCATGAAGGTCGTCTTGCTTATATCTTCAGGCGCGATTTTGATCTGATGGTACCCAGAGAACCCATTAGTGAAGGAGTATGCTTCCTGACCACCTATAATTATCTAATACCTCATCAGTGAATGGAGTTGGGAAATGATTATGCATGCAAGCGTCATTCAATTTCCTGAGGTATACGCATATCCTTATTTCATCCTTCTGCTTCTTTTCCTGTACCACCATTAGGCTCACCCAAACAGATTCTTCTACCAGCTCAATAATGCTTGCCTCGAGCATCTTATCTAACTCTAAGCGGACCTTCTCCTTATACTTCAAATTGAGACAGTAAGGTCTTTTCTTGACCGGCTTTGCGTCTGGTTCTAACGTGATATTCATAACACCCAGGTCTTCTATTATCACCTTTAACTCTGTAAACTTGGTAAGGAACAAATCCTGATATTCACGAAGCAATTCACTAACCTTATCTACCATCACGTCATCCCAGTAATCTCCAATCTTCACAAATTTGGGCTCCACCTCCATGCCAATATTTATTAGTTTAGTTTTTAGTGGCACAATTATATCAGGATTCTCAATCAGCGGTCCCTCGACCTCGTGGTGATCCTCAATTTAAGGGATGTTAATCTTTTAGGGGTTGTTGTCTTCTTCTTCAACAGTCACATTATAGCATTCCAGAGCGTGGCTCAGTTGAGTAGTCCAATTGGGTTGAATCAGATCCAAAGGATCCTGCGGTATCCTAAAGATCATTTCTTTAACTTCTTGTAGCACTTCGTCAATACAGTCAAACCCGTCTTCGAAGATGAACTTCATTATAAACACTTCACACAAAATATTCCATTCTTTTGTATCGTGACAAAGTGTTACAGATCCATTTGGGCACATCAAATCCCAACATTCAGATCAGTGTTTTAGGGCTCATCAAACCCTAATTTCAGTTATTTCATGCCCTAAACAAGTCAACCCTTTGAATCCTTCCTTCCTAGACAATTTCATGACTTGAAGACATCCAGAAATTGCCTCTAGAGGGACCAGCACAGGTAAGCCCTTATGAAGGTGCACTGCAGATCAGTTGAGTCCACTGCCAGGGTGCTCTGTAGAGCACTTAGGCTTTCTCTCACCTGCGTTGAGTGAGAATGAGTGAAATTCACATAGGGTTTGGGGAATATTCTTATCTCTTAGAGTCATCTAGAAGTTTCCCTATCTTATCAACTCCTATGAGCTAGAAAATGGATGAGGAATGAGTTAAGGAGCATCCTATCCTCTCATCCCTTCCTCCATGGAACTAATTCTAAGTATGGAAGGCCATTCAATGTCACCATTAATGACAAAACCTCCTTCATCTTCCCATAAATTGACCACTCATCTAAGTGATCAGGGGCTGGATTATGTTGAATTGTAAGGAGATAATGCTACTATGAGACTTGACTTTGGAGCAAATGATGTGATGCCACAAGCTTGTCTTGCTTTTGATGTGTTGTGGATGGGATCCAAGCTAGAGGAATGACTTTGAATTAGACATTAATGGTTGTAATTCCTTCTTCTATCTAATAAAGTGTTTGAACCTTTTTCCATATGATGTGTTCTTTCATAATGCTTATATGTATGAATTTCTTCTAATTCCTTTCATTTATATTCAATGGATCGTACACTTTGATCGGTTTTCATCTTTTGTTGTGTTGATAGGGTACTTTTCAAGTGGATTAAGTACGAGAAGGAGAGACGTAATTGATACAAGGGAAATGAGAGGAAAGTGAAACTATAGGTAGACCTTCTATCCTCTGTTCTTATCTATTGCTTATAGGGAAAGTCTAAAACACTTTAAACTGTTGTTTTAGGCACAACTACTTGTCTAGTGAATTAGTATTTATTCGTAGATGTTTAATTATCCAAAAGAAATTGGCGACTTCGGTGGGGAAAGATCACCTTTCCTAGTAGCTTATCCACCTCCTAGGACACTCTTGTAGACCCTACTTGTGTTCATATATTGTAATTCAATTGTTTACTTTGAAAAATTGGTCAAAAATTGAGGTTAGATGACTCTTGAGTGGCCTCTCATAAATTAGCGCAGGCTTGGTTAGGGGATAGTGCTCTGCAGAGCACCCTTGAGTGAGAGACAGTGCTTTGTAGCATAGTTAGGCCCTCTTTGGCCTGCACTGATCAACCTTAGGTCAATTTCCCACCTTTGGAAAGTGTTTTTGCCAACTTTTCTTTGTTTGTTTGCTTGTTGATTGATCAATGAATTTCATGTCTCAGAGAACAAATTTTTATCTCCTTTGCCAACCCTACTTTGATTTGATTGATTAATGTTTCTTAAATTTTTTCTTTGTCATTATCAGTCTATAGTCAAAGTTAGAATATAGTTGATTAATCTTCATTCGAAAGAAAGTGTCGTAAAGTCTTCTTTTCCTTCGAAATATAACTGTCGTAAAAGTCTTCGTTCTTATGAAAGATTGATTGATTGTATGTTCATATTTCCTTTTTGTTCATCATAACATTAAGGGATTCAAAAATAAAAACTTGCATATTTCATATTGTAGTTTGTGAATGCTTGAAATGAATAGCTAGGGAAATTGCATTAGATGTGCTCTTTGCTCTTTGTCAAAAGTCTTATTGCTCTATCCCTACTAGCTAAGGATTTTCATTGTTAAATTGAATGGAAAGAATGCTTATCATATTAGTTGCATTTTAGGAATGGAAAACATATCTCATGTGGTGAACCTTGAAAGTCAAATTCAAAGAATATCAACTTAAAATTTATTTGAATTTACCTAATGGAGCATTGTCACCTAACGAAAAACTTTTAGAGGTCTAGGCTAGAGACGTGTTCTGGCATCGTAAAACAAAGCAGATGTCGCTAACATGTTTGCAATACATCCCAAGTGTGATACCTCATTCCATGTACGTGAGTATATTGTAGCTCATCCATGTACCTTCGGGTATATAGGGTAGTGTTACAGTACATAAAGTATATGGGAATGCTCTCACTCTATATTTTTGCATTAGACAAGGCTTATACGAATTGGGCTTCCACATACTTTCAGGTATTTATGGGAGGACAACACTAGGTTGCTATCCATCCTTAGGTAACAAGTCGGCCACCTTGTACACTATGATAAACTGAACACAACATTCTAGGAGATTGCCTACCTATACTTCTTGGTTCTCCAGGAGGTATTCTGCAGTTCACAGTTGCTTGGTAAACCTTTTTCCTAGATTATCCATCTTTTGTTTTGTTATGTTACTCTGATTAAAATAAAATTAATTGACCATGGATAACCTCCTTCATGCTCACTCCTTAGTTGATCTTAGGTTGAAACATATGACAACAAATCCAAAGTCCATTAATCAAGGAATTCCTTTTGATGGGAATCCTAGTCCTTTTCCTCCTTTCAAAAATATTGGTGCTCCTTATATGGTTACATTTTCCATTCCGGGATTTACCATTGGCTTACCAATATGGTTGCTTTTAACCTCCTTGGTTCAAAATGTCGTGATTTCTCCGCAATCGAGTACTCCTCCAACTAGACAAAATAAACCTCCAGTTGATCCTAAAGTTGATCCTTTGCCTTCTTCTTCGGTTGTTTCTTTCTCCCTTTCTTCCTCTTCGCCTAGTGAAAGTATCAATAGTATTAACCAGGTGGCTAAGAAGAAAAAGAAAGGGAAGAAGAAGAAGAAGAAGTAAATTCAACAAAGGGGCAACCACGCAACCATTGCTTTGAATGCAACATCTGATGAGAAACCGTCCATCAAGCCTCGCAAAGTTCGATATACATGCAAACTTTGTGCGAGAGACCATCTTCTTCGAAATTTCCTTGATATTCCTCAGATCTTAGAAGAATGGTCTTCTCGTTCACATCATATTGGTTCATCAACTTCTCGAGATCATGTTGGTGACACACCCTCAGCTAGTGGTAGTAAAGTTCATGGAAAGAAGGGTAAGGTTAATTTTCCCTGTAGGTTATGTGAAGGGAATCACCCCATTCACTTTTGTCCCTATCTGGATGAAGCCAAAAAAGTGTTGGGTAACCATCCTGCTTCACCGCAGTGACTTCCATCTGGTTACAGGAAACTCTCCCTAAATCCTTCACTAGTTGATGAATTGACTAACCAAAATCAACTGTCGGTCAAAGCCACTCTCTCTGAAAGTGAATCCTATGAGTCTATACTCGACCCAAATCAACAGGTCGAGGAAACAGTTGACCCAATTTCACCTTCAGTTAATTGTACCTTTCCCAAGGAGAGTGAATATGATACAACTCAGGTTCTTTTTGTTTCTTCAGATTCTAATGAGCTTGGGGGCAGTCCTCCTATTCCATCAAGACAGGAGGAAAATCATCTAGTTCTCGTAACTCAAGGGGTTAATGCTCTCGTTTCTGCAATACCCCCTCCAAGTAGTGTAGTTACTTCCTTTGATTGGAATCGACTGGCAAGGTTCTATATTCCTTCTTATGTGCCTTCGCAAATCATAGTAGATATTTGTAATATGATTGTATCTGGCACTATTATAGATGAAGGTGCATCTGTGAGTATCCTTTCCTCAACTTCTTGGAAAGTGCTTGGTTCATCACCACTTGTGCCTATTACATAGAATCTGTTGGGTTTTAATAGAGGAACCAGTCAACCATTAGGGATCCTCCCTCAGCTACCTATTACTTTGGGAGGAAAAATCATTTATCTGAATATGATGGCTGTCCTAGGTCCTTTAGATTACAATTTCCTTCTAGGGCGTGACTATGTTTATGATATGGGAACTATTGTTTCAACACTCTTTCGAGTGATTTGTTTCCTGCTTGAGGGCATAATTGTCACCATTGACTAGCTTTCATTTCCTAGTCCAAATATGGCTTCCAGTCAACCATCTTCCCTAATTGGTCCTTTTGTACCAATGGTATCATCCCCACCACAGGTTAATTATGTGGCAATCTATTCCATACCTGCATCAATTGAAAATCAATTCAGTGATGTTGTACATCATGTACTAGGGGCATTGAAACAAATCTCTCTTTCATGACCTCTTATGAGTTGTGATCCAAGGGGTATGAGGATAGTTCTTTTACTGTGTCAACCTCATTAAAAAATGAAACAACACCTATGAGGATGGTTCTTTTACTATGTCAACCTTGTTAAAAATGAAACAGGTCCATGAGGATAGTTCATGATCTTGTGTCAACCTTGTTAAAAAATGAAATAAGGAATATGAGGATGGTTCTTTTACTGTGTCAACCTCGTTAAAAAATGAAACAGGTCCATGAGGATATTCCTGATCTTGTGTCAACCTTGTTAAAAAATGAAACAAGGAATATGAGGATAGTTCTTTTACTGTGTCAACTGTTAGGACCTCATTTTGTCTCTTTCTGACTATACATTTTGTTATAATGTCACCCTTTTCAACCCATATTTAAAATTCCTTGTTAGTGTTTTGACCCAATTATTCCAAAGGTATGCAGTGATTCTTCTCATCACTATACATTTAATTATTTAACATATAATCATGCTATCTTCATAGTCAAGCTTTGAATTGTTAGTTGTTGAAACAGTTAAAGATTGATGTGCAGTCTGCATTGTTGAAACTGCCCGGAATTTGCAAGAATATTTTTGCAATTGCTGAAATAGTTAAAGATTGATGTGCAGTCCGCGTTGCTGAAACTGCCTGGAATTTGCAAGACTATTTTTGCAGTTGCTGAAACAGCAAGAATGACACGCAAATCTCGAAGCTGCAACAGTTGAGATTTGCGTTCCAAATTTGACAGCAACAGATGAACCAGATCGATCACCGAGGAAGCTGTTACATTGATGTAACATCCATGATTTAAAGACAGTATTGCTGTAACAGCATTTTGTTGACGGGAAATTAATTTCCCTATTTTTGTATAATGGGTTAAACAGAATTTTGCAATGTAAGTCTTTTGTAATAGATGTCTCCTCTTTATAAAGAGGAGACATCTACATTAGAAGGGGATGAACAGACTGTGAAGGAGGTTGAGTTAAAGAGACAGGACTAGAATCCTTTCTTTCTGTAACATGACATATTGATGGATGAATTAAACTCTCGTTATGAACATCTTTTTCTAGTTCTCATCTCTTGGGGAATCTTGTGAGAAGGACAGGGCCCACCTTCATCACAAGATTCACCCATTATATTTCTCTGCAGTGTGTGAGTGTGTGTTTTATTCATACCTTGTTAACAAGTACTGTTTTCTGGATATTGTTTTACCTTTGCTGAAACTATGTTCCTTTCTTAATCGATTGTTGCATTGGTTAAAGTTATTTCATGAGTGTCTCACCGGTGATTAAGTTTACAGAGTGAATCAGCGAGCTAGATAAATAGAGGCAGGTGCTGAAGGTTCCCATTCTGGGGATAGGGTCCTGATTCTCTGTTACAACATAGCCATTATTTTCTTTTGCAAGATTGTTCCTTTATGTTGAATTGTTCCTTGAATGAATTTAAGTATCTCTTAATAGATATCTGCAATAGAGTATATTTGTTGTAACACAAAGTGGAGCTTCAGTTATTAAAGCAAAGTGTGATTCGTTTGTACTATAAATTTTAGTGCTTTTGAGATTGAGTACATATAGTACGCAGTCACCTTTGAAATAACCAGACTTCCCTGGGTTGACAATTTATGTAGCACTTTAATCAATAATTAAAGTGACCAACATTTTGGCGTTGTTGCTAGGGAAGGTGACTGTATATTTTAAGAGCATTAATGATTTTCTTTTAGATGTACCGAATGCATGAGAGGACGCAAGAAAACTAATCCCACAGGTGGCAAGGGCAAAGGCAGAGGAGGAAGGAAAACTTTCATCGACGACATCATTTCAAAAGGTGAAACGTCTCAGAGGATAAGCTCCCGAAGGCCACAGACTCAACACTCTCTCCAAACAGACTACAAAACGAAGGAAGTAGTGGGACCTGAAAGGGCCAAGGAGACAGCAGAACAAACCGAGGAGTCATTGGAAGACATTGAAGAACCAATAGAAGACATTGAAGTTGAGGAACCAGTTCAGAATATTGAAAGCCCAACAGAAAGTGTTGAAGATCGGGCAAGTGAAACAAGGGAACAACCAATGGATGGAAACAATGAAGGACTCTTTGGTGGGGGACGAAGAGAAGGAAGAGGTGAGAATTCTCTCTCCACTTTGGAATTCCCTATTGAGGATATTCCCAAAGGGGCAACTCCTATGAAGAACATCCCACTCTCAGCCCTACCTAATTTTCATGGTTTATCATCTGAAGACCCTGATGAATTTCTGTTTGAGTTTGATATATTGTGTAGAAGTTATGATTATGTTACTAATCCTCAAAAGTTAAAGTTATTTCCAGCGGCATTAGAAGGAAATGCACTAAGGTGGTTCATGAACCTAGGAGGACATGTGATCACAACATGGGAGCAGATGAAGGAGAAGTTTCTGGCCAAATACCAAGATTATTGCCGGACAAGAGAAAGAAACAAGGAACTGTTTAAGATGGTTCAGAAGGAGGATGAAAACTTAGAAGATTTCATGAAGAGATTACAATACAATTTGCAGAGATCCGATCACCCTAATATGAGTAAAGATATTCTTAAGTCAATACTATTAAAAGGGGTACAGGATGACTATTTAGACATGTTAAATATGCTTGGTAAAGGGGATATATCTAAGGAATCACATGATGAGATCGTCAACCTCTGTAAGAGATGTTCAAGAGGAGCAGTAAACAGACCAAAAAGCAGGGATAGTACATACTCAAGAGTCCAAAAATCAGCTAGTGGAGGAGCAACAAGAGCCGAAATAGGTAATTTACTTGAAGAGTTTAAAACTGAAATGTTAAGCTCTTTTGCTTCACAAATTGATACCTTGCAGGTTAAAAAGAAGCAGGCAGAGGCAGAAGCTGCTTTGGCCATTTTTTGCTCTAAATGCAGAGAAAAACACCCACTAAGGGAATGCCCACTGGACAAGGTACCAATTTGCACTATTTGTGAGAAGGACCATGAGACTCAATAATTCCCTTCTTTATCAGGAATAAAAGCGACACTGCAACCAACTGAAGAAGAAGATGAAGCAGTTTATTTGCTGACACAGAGGAGGAAATGGAAACCATGAGGACAAGGTACGAACTCTAATATGCCATTTAATCGTTGGAATAATTATCCTTCTTTTCAAGAAAATTACTCACCCTTAAATCAAATGCAATATCCACCCTTCAACCAGATGAAATTCCCACCCATGCAGCAAACAAACCCTCCCTTTATGGATCCTACACTGTGGAATCCCTGGTCTCTATAGCAATCTTATTTTAATCATTGGAACCCAAGCTGGACAGCTCAACAAATCCCATTTCCAAACCAATTCCCTCAGTATCAGCAATCTCTCTCTCTGCCATCAAATGCTCCACCAAATAACCAGACAATGAGACCCCAGCTTCCTGTACAACCAAACCCCAATCCAAATAATAATAATAAAGTTGTGCAAGTCATCGATATTCAGAACTAGCCTATTCTCCCTGTGCAATGTAATGACATTCATTTGCCGTCTGGGAGAATAGTCGAGCCTATTATTGATGATAGTACTTCTTCTAACTCTGATAAAGAAGAGACAGAAAAAGATAAATCATCAGATAAGGCTTATGAAACAGTTGAGCCACTCTCTAATAAAACCACTGAGACAACAGAGCCGCCATTCCCTGAGCATTTAGCTCTCACTAAGACACCTGAGCCACCTGCTTTTAACCTTCTAGGGGAATTGCAGAATTTGTATGTTAAAATTCCACTTCTGCAAGAACTTAGAGATGTACTAATTTATGCTAGAACTGTTAGAGACATTTGCATTAAGAAACCTGGAAGAAAAGCTAAAGATCCACTTACAGTTCATGTGATGGGTGATCTAACTGCTTTAATGACGGGAAAAACCCCTCCTGTAAAATATGGTGATCCTGATCATCCTACAGTTACAGTACAGGTTGGAAAAAATTTTGTTTCTAGAGTTCTGGTAGACTTAGGTGCTGCCATAAATATTATGACCCTTGAAACTGCACAGTTATTACAGCTGAAGAATGTAATTAGAGAGACACCAACCATTCTAGAGCTTGCTGACCATTCCACAATCAAACCAGAAGGGGTTATTGAAGACCTAATAATATCACTCGAATCTTGGAACTACCCAGCTGACTTTGTTATGTTGCAGACTAAAACAAAGTTGGGGGGACATCCACTGATTTTAGGGAGACCCTAGCTAGCTACGGCAGATGCCTTTATCAGCTGTAGATCGGGCTCAACGACAATTTCTAATGGATCTGAAATTAAGCAGCTCACTCTCTACCCTCATGCTACACCCATGATTAACAATGATAATTATGTATGGTTAGATTATGATGATGAGGATACTCAACCCATCTTGACGATTGGGCAAGCCTTAACTTTTAAAGACACCACCGAGGATGAAGTAATTAGTAACTTTATTTATGAACCCTCCTCGGTTACCTATGAAACTTATGATCAGTTAACTGCAATCTTGGAACCTGAAATGCAGCAAAAACTTAAATTTGAAAATTTATCTCAAACATCAACTGATACTCCCTCCAAGAGTATAACAGTAGAAATTGAACCTGGAAAAACATTGAATATAAATCCTAACTTGACAGATGCTGAAACACAACAGTTAATGAAGTTACTTCGTGAAAATAAGGAATCATTCGCATGGGACTACACAGATATGAAGGGGATCTCTCCTGAATTAGGTACTCATCGTATCTATATCAAGGAGGGGTCTTGATCAGTCTGTCAACCCCAGCGACAAATGAACCCCAATCTAAGGGAAATTGTTAAAGAAGAACTTCAAAAACTGCTTAATGCAGGGTTTATATACCCTATATCTGACAGTGAATGGGTTTCCCCATTAGTAATAGTACCTAAAAAGAAGGGAAATGGAGAGTATGTGTAGATTATAGAGCGTTAAATAAACCTACTCAAAAATATCATTTCCCTTTGTCGTTTATTGATCAGGTGCTAGACAGTTTGTCAAGAAAGAGATTCTTTTCCTTTTTAGATGGTTTTAGTGGATATAATCAGATCAAAATTGCACCCCAAGACCAGGACAAGACCACTTTTACTAGTCCATGGGGAACTTTTGCCTATTAAGTTCTTCCATTTGGACTATGTAATGCTCCAGCAACATTTCAAAGAGTAATGATAGGAATTTTCTCTAATATGCTTAATGACTCTTTGGAGATATTTATGGATGACTTTACTCCTTATGGTGTGACTTTCGAGGATGCACTACAAAACCTTGAGAAAGTTCTTAAATGTTGCATAGAAGCCCATCTTGCCTTAAGTACCGAAAAATTTCATATGATGATGAATGAAGGAATTGTATTGGGACACTTCATTTCATTCCTAGGAATTCAAGTTGATCCATCTAAAATACTGGTAATTCAGACTCTTCCTATCCCCAGAACACAAATTGATGTAAGAAGTTTTTTAGGACATGCTGGATATTACAGAAGATTTATCAAAAATTTTCTAAAATAACTTCTCCTTTGTTTGTGTTACTTACAAAAAATGTTGAATTGAAGTGGACTGTTGATTACCAAAAAGCATTTGATGAACTTAAGCGGCAGTTGTCTACAGCTCCCATTCTAAGGGGACCTGACTGGGCATTGCCCTTTCATATATCCTCTGATGCTTCAGACACTGCAATTGGAGCTATCTTGGGTCAAGAAGAAAATAATCTCCCTTATGCTATATATTTCATTAGTAAGAATATGACCCTTGCTGAACTTAATTACACGGTTACTGAGAAGGAATTTTTAGCAGTCATTTATGCTATTAATAAGTTTCGACATTATATTACTGGTTATTCTACTTTTGTTCATACTGATCACTCGGCCATTAAATATTTAATGAATAAATCTGTTACAAATGCTCGAGTTACCAGATGGTTATTATTACTACAAGAATTTGATATTACAATTGTAGATCGACAAGGTAAGGAAAATGTAGTTTTTGATTTTCTTTCTCGGATAAAAACTGATGATAATACTCTAGTAGATGATTCCTTTCTTGATGAATACTTATTTGTAGTATCTGCTCACTCACCTTAGTATGCAGACATTGCCAATTATTTAGTTGCAGGAAAGCTACCATCACACCTGTCACACAGAGAAAAAAGAAGAATCATTCAACAAAGTGCTCAGTACAGCTGGATAAGTGGGTGTCTTTTTCATACAGGACTTGATCAGGAAATTCGGAGATGCATTAGAGAAGATGAGGTTTACGACATATTGAAGGCTTGTCATGATGGCCCTTGTGGAGGGAATTTTGTTGATAAGAGAACAACACATAAATTTCTCAGGATGGGTTATTACTGGCCCTCACTTTTTAAGGATGCGAAGAAATATGTTAGGGCCTGTGATAGCTGTCAAAGAACTGGCCAGCCCAATCATAGAGATGAAATGCCACTGAACCCCCAGGTAATACTTGAACCCTTTGAAAGATGGGCTCTAGATTTTATAGGACCCATCAATCCTCCATCCAATCAAAGAGTTTACATATTGGTCTGCACGAATTATATGACTAAATGGGTGGAAGCTAAGGCATTTATTAGAGCTAATGAGGAATCTGTGTTAACCTGTCTATTTGAAGAAATATTTGTTAGATTTGGAGTGCCTAGAGAGCTAGTCACAGATGGAGGACCTCCTTTCAACTCCCATGGCTTTAAAGCTACACTTCAGAAATATCATATTAATAATAAAATGACTACACCTTATCACCCCCAAGCCAATGGGTAGGTGCAAAGTACAAATAAAGTCATAGAAGCCATTTTAACAAAAACAGTAAAGGAGAATAGAAAGGACTGGTTTCAAAGGTTACCTGAAGCATTATGGGCTTACAGAACTACCTGGAGGAATACTACAGGTTTTTCACCTTATGAATTAGTTTATGGTAAAAGTGTTGTTTTTCCTGTGGAATTTGAAATTAAAACCTTAAGGACGGCTTTAGCTGTTAACCTTGACTTGACTAATGCACACACAGCTAGGTTGCAGCAGCTTCGGGAATTAGATGAAAAGATGTTGGATTCCATCCATCAAACGACTATGATACAAAAACAAAGAACCAGGTGGCATGATAAAACCATTAAGCATAAGCAGTTCCAAAAAGGTAATTGGGCTCTATTGTATGACTCTCGCTTTGAAAATTTTCAAGGAAAACTGCGAACAAGATGGATGGGACCTTATGAGGTAGATACTGTTTTCCAAATGGTACAGTAAGGCTCCTAAAAATTGATGACTCTAGAACACCATTGTTGGTAAATGGGTATCGGCTTCGTTTGTACCAGCAACCTATTTCTAAAGAAGATTTTAAGGCCACTTGCATGGCAGATTCATATTATGTCTTTTTAGGGGAGCCTGTTGCCCCTCATTGTATTTAACTTTTGTATTATATATTTCTTAGAAGAATAGGATATTTTAACTAATAATCCCTATCAAGGGTTGCCATGTTACAATTCATTATTTTGCAGGTCTTAGATTTGGAGGTTGGTTGAAAAGAACAATTCCATTGAAAGAAGGATCACATTTCGGTTTGGGAAACATTGCCATTTCACTTCAATCCATAATTCATTCCCTCACAACAACATTTTCTTATTTTTCCTTAAACAACAAATTTTTACTATTGCTGAAACACCATTTTTCCTGTTGCTGAAACACCATTTTTCCCATTGCCGAAACACCAATTCTTCCCCATTTTCTCTGTTGCTGAAACACCCACCTTTTCCACCTTTCCCTAAAAACATAAATTTTCCCCTTTTTCCCGAGATTCAGGCATCGGTCACTCTAAAAAACAACCAATATATATTTTCATAAGAGAGAATCAACCATTCATCTTGATAATTGTGTTCTTTCACTATCACCTCCTGTGAATATAGAAAACCTTTCATACAAATACCCTCATATTTTATAAACCCTTTTTCATAACCATTGGTGATCCATCAGTAATGAGATCATATTGTCGGCACAACGATCAAAGGTAAACATGAGGTATGCATGTTTATGTGTGAACATTAAACTGTAGTTAATGAGAAGATCTCGATATGATCGCCGAAATCGACATACATTCAAAAGTATCATTTAGCCACAGTTGGGGGGGGGGGAATACCAAAATTTTGCAATTATTACCCAATATGTCAATCACCGTCACGACTGTGTCTCATCACCCCGTCTCTATGTTATTATGTCACAATCTCATTCGCAATATCTTACTCTGTTTCGGCTGCTATAACTGGCTCTGTACTATGAATTTTGCTAAAACAGTAATGATGGGAGGCAATGCTATTCGAAATGACCCTGGTTCAACAACTCTATTGGAATTATACCCAGAAGCATATCAAATCTTTCAGCAAGCAGTTTGGGTGGATTATTTCCGAAGGCATCAAGGATTTGACTCTCAGCAAGTCTTGGAATTCACACAAAATTTAAGTGAAGGATACTCTATTGTTCAGGGAGTGTGAATTCTGGTAACAGAAGAGGATATAGCGCAAGTTTTAGGGTTACCAACCGATGGCATTCGTTGGTTCAGTCATAAACACCTCATCCTGAATGCACAGCAAGATTTTCTTTTACCAGGAGAGTGGGTCGAACAAAAAGGCAGGGGTGTTGCACTTCATTCATTACCACCTCCATGGCCAAAGGTCGCAAAATTTGTAAAGCACTATTTCACCTACAAGGGACGTTACTAGGTAGTGTACTAGCATGACTTTGTATTGTTGAATCATTTAAGACATGGTCGTTTATTAAATATGCCATACTATCTGCTTGGGTGTCTAAAGAACATGTCACATTATTCCATGAATGCAAAGTACCCACTCCTATCCCTCACTCAGCATCACCTAGTTCAACTTCTAATTTAGAGGGGCTTTGCCCTACAAAATCCTCCTCTTCTTAATAACCCACCCTAGGAAGCCGCTGAAGTTCCTCAACCAACAGCTAAAGGCCCACAGGAGGTTGCTGAAACTCCTCAACTAGCAACCGAAAATCCTCAAGAAAATGCTGAAACCTCTCGAATAGCAGCCGAAACTCACCAATTAGATGCTAAAAATTCTCAGTAGACCCCTGGAATTTCGCACCAAGTTGAAAGTCTTTCTGTTCAATAGCCAGGGAGCATCTTTCATTCCTCAAAAATTCCACCACCCACAATAGTAAATCCACTTGACCCCTCCCCGTATCTAAACCATCCCTTAACTTACCTGAATCGTCCATTCCCACGGTCCATATCCCCAGTGATGATTCAGATGAAAATATCCCCATTGCCAAACTAAAAAGGAAAATACAAGAAAAGGCTGCACCCTCATTAAAAAGACAAACAAGATCCTCAATTAAAGAAGCTACTATTATTGATGATCCTCCTACCTAAAGGAAAAATGTTCGTAAGAGGAAAACCACTGTAATTCCCGCCTTCTTGCCTGAAAGATGAACAAGGATGTCTTCTGAAGCAGCAACTGAGACCATCACCCCAAATCCCCCACCTATTATCCTGAAGCCTCGTACCTCACCACATCCCCAAGGCCCTGAATCCTTCCCTTCCTCACCCTCGGGTACCGAAATGCAATTTTCTCAGGAGTCTGTGACATCGTTCCTTTCAAAAGATGCAACTACCCCACAAGAACCAGTTGCTAATCTATCAAAAGTAGACACTCAAGATGATGTACAGCATGTAGCTGCTCCACAAGAACCAGCTACGGACCTAACAGGTGCTACACAAGAACCACATGTTGAGGAACAAGAGATAGACGACCTAGATGTAGCTGCTCCACAAGAACCAGCTACCGACTTAACAGGTGTTACACAAGAACCACCTGTCAAGGAACAGAAAGCAGATGACATAGAGGTAGTTGTTACGCAAGAACCAGCTACTAGCCCAGCAGGTATTACACAAGGACCACCTGTTGAGGATGCAAATGATGAAGTTGCCACTGAACAACGATCCTCCCATCCACTGGAACTTACAACTGCTACAGAACGCTTGGTTACTCTAGCCTCCCTTCAGAAAGAAAATGAGTTTTTGAAATCTGAGATTGAAGTTTATAAGCACGAGTTGATCATGGCAAGAGAAGCCCATGAAAGAGAACGCAATCTGTATATCTTAGCTCAAGTAGCATTTGTAGCTGAGAGAAGTGTAGAAAAAGATAGATATAATGAATACATGTGTGGCCAGTGTGGTGATCTCTATTCTCAAGCTGGTTATAAGATAATTAAAGTTCCACTGCCTGGACCCACCCATGCATCTACTCCTGCCATAGCTAAAAAGGAGTGCCCTGCTGTTACACAAGAACCAGCAGGGCCTTCAAAGACCTCTGAAGAAGAAATGAAACCATAGGTACCCTGGCCTACTCCAGTTGTTAAAATTGAAAAACCAGCACCAAAGTCTTCGAAGGATGTGTTCACTTAGACTGAACCCCGGAGTGCAAGGACTGTCTTCGTTTAGACTAAACGTTGGTGTGCAAGGACTGTATTCACTCAGACCTCCAGTTTTCAGGAACTGAGGGATACATGGAAGAAAGAGTATGCCCTGTCACAAGACAAGGCATTATAGGAACATAAATCAGTGTGGCTAAATCATGTATATCGAAATTGGGAAGTCCTAGAACAGTCTTGTGCACAACACAAGGAAAACAAAAAGCTAAAATCCAGACTGTCTCTTATCTTTGACCTGGTTCAAAGATTACTCGCCACTAGAAAGCCATCCTTCAACTATTTTGTCTTTTTAAGAGAACGCCTAGTGTTCTTGAAAGTGGAAGCAATCAGAGATGGACGACCCCACGAGGTGTCTACACCTCAGCAGTTTATTGAAACTTTTGCACAAGCATTAATTAATGAACATAATTTGTTATGTGAACTTTATCTTCATAATGAGGCCATACCTGAAGATAAGAAGCTTAATTTGATTCCTCTTGTTGGTGACATTTAGATTAGAGCCTTCGTTTCTTTCCTAGCCAATCAGCGTACCTGGCAAAATGCTTTCATGTCAGCAACACATAATGAAGAGAATTGCCTTCTCTGGATTCGAGCTAACCCACATAATGCCACTACTTTTATTGTTGAACATCGACGGGTTTTACAAGAGCCAGGGTTGACTGAGCATATTAGGGAACTATAAGCAGTAGTCTTAAAGGACTGCCAACATTATGTCAAGACTAAGGGAACTCTGGCCATACAAGCAAATAATCTATTTTGGGAGCATTTTCCTAAGGAGAGGAGAGAATATCATCCTTTTAACCCTCCCAATCTTCAAACAACAATATCAAGGTTACCTAATTATGTGAAATGCATGCAATAGTGTGCCCAAAACTGGTTGGTTATCACTTCCACTTCCCTCTACTTTGCCTGCCAGCATAGCAATATAAGGCTCACTTCACATTGTCCAAAAAGGAGGAGCTTGCAGCAAGGTAGAGAATTCAGAATGCCCAGGGTTTCAGAAACATGGCTGACAACACTTTCTGTTCTTACTGCATAAGTAATTTGCACTGTACATCCTAGTATTCCGACTCAGACTTAGAGTAAAAATTGCATGGGGACATGCAACCATTTCAGTTGGGGGGGATGTTAGGACCTCATTTTGTCTCTTTCTGCTATACATTTTGTTGTAATGTCACCCTTTTCAACCCATATTTAAAATTCCTTGTTAGTGTTTTGACCCAATTATTCCAAAGGTATGCATTGATTCTTCTCATCACTATACGTTTAATTATTTAACATATAATCATGCTATCTTCATAGTTAAACTTTGAATTGTTAGTTGCTAAAACAGTTAAAGATTGATGTGCAGTACGCATTGCTGAAACTGCCCGGAATTTGCAAGACTATTTTTGCAGTTGCTAAAACAGTTAAAGATTGATGTGCAGTCTGCGTTGCTGAAACTGCCTGGAATTTGCAAGGCTATTTTTGCAGTTGTTGAAACAGCAACAACGGAACGCAAATCTCGAAGCTGAAATAGTTGAGGTTTGTGTTCCAAATTTGACAGCAACAGATGAACCAAGTCGATCACCGAGGAAGCTGTTACATTGATGTAACATCCATGATCTAAAGACAGTATTGTTGTAACAACATTTTGTTGATGGGAAATTAATTTCCCTATTTTTGTATAATGGGTTAAACAGAATTTTGCAAAGTAAATCTTTTGTAATAGATGTCTCCTCTTTATAAAGAGGAGACATCTACATTAGAAGGGGATGAACAGACTATGAAGGAGGTTGAGTTAAAGAGACAGGACTAGAATCTTTTCTTTCTGTAACATGACATATTGATGGATGAATAAAACTCTCATTCTGGACATCTTTTTCTAGTTCTCGTCTCCTGGGGAATCTTGTGAGAACGATAGGGCCCACCTTCATCACAATATTCACCCATTATATTTCTCTGCAGTGTGTGAGTGTGTGTTTTATTCATACCTTGTTAACAAGTACTATTTTCTAGATATTGTTTTACCTTTGCCGAAACTATGTTCCTTTCTTAATTGATTTTTGCATTGGTTAAAGTTATTTCATGAGTGTCTCACCGGTGATTAAGTTTACAGAGTGAATCGGTGAGCTAGATAAACAGAGGCAGGTGCTGAAGGTTCCCATTCTCGGGATAGGGTCCTGATTCTCTGTTATAGCATAGCCATTATTTTCTTTTGCAGGATTGTTCCTTTATGTTGAATTGTTCCTTGAATGAATTTAAGTATCTCTTAATAGATATCTGCAATAGAGTATAATTGTTGTAACACAAAGTGGAGCTTCAGTTATTAAAGCAAGATGTGATTCGTTTGTACTACAACTTTTAGCGCTTTTGAGATTGAGTACATATAGTACGCAGTCACCTTTGAAATAACGAGACTTCCCTGGGTTGACAATTTATGTAGCACTTTAATCAGCAATTAAAGTGACCAACATCAACCTCATTAAAAAATGAAACAACTCCCATAAGCATAGTTCCTTGTCTTATGTCAAGATCGTTAAAAATGAAACAAGGGATCTGAGCAGATTTCCTTGTCTTGTGTCAAGCTCATTAAAAAATGAAACAAGGTCCCCTGGAGTGAAGTTCCAAGTTGAGTCTTTGAGTAGATCTCGTAAAATCCCAGTCGAGTCTTTCACTTGATCTCGTAAAAGAACATTCATTCCATCCACCTGATAGCCATGAGTATTCTACTTAGGTGAATGTAATGAAGCTTGGGGAGCATGTACCTATTGGTAAATTTAAGTTTCCCTATAAGGTTGTGTGAAGGGAATCACCCCATTCACCTTTGTCCCTATCTGGACGAAGCCAAAAAGGTGTTGGATAACCGTCCTACTTCACCGCAGTGACTTCCATCTGGTTACAGGAGACTCTCCTTTTCATCATGCTGAGGGCATGTAAACCAATCTCAAGCATAGTTATTTGTTTCAAGCTTGTGTAAAAATGAAACTGAGTTCAAGCATAGTTCTTTTTTTTAAGCTTGTGTAAAAATGAAACTGAATCCAAGCATAGTTTTTTCTTTTCAAGCTTGTGTAAACATGAAAATGAATCCAAGATAGTTCCCTATGGTTCAAGCTTGTGTAAAAATGAACTCATTTCCATTTTTAACCCTTGTGATTTCCATTCTATCAGCCTCTTACATCAGATGAGCCTTGGTTGTTTTCACCCCATTGCCACTATCCCTTTTGTCAATCATACGCTTTCACTTGGTTGTTTTACCTTTTTGAGGGACAGTTGCAATGAGTGGTCTTATTAGCCGACCTCTTCACATAATTCAACATGTTTTAAGAATTTCCAACATCACCAAAACTAGTTGCTACCCTAGACACCACTCGTTCCCCAAAATGGAGTCCTCTTTAAGCTCTTTTCAAACTCTCTAAACATGAAAAGATTGGCGAGTTCTTGTCCTTTCCAGCCCATTAACAAATTGGAAACGATACCTCTCTTGTATTATTTTATGCTTTTTCAGACTTGAGAGATTAATTTATGAAATAGAACTTGTGAATTTTTCTTTTTGTACCTTTTCAAACTCTCTAAACATGAAAAGGACAGAGTTATCTTTGTCGTTAAACTCGTTAAAAACATCAAATAGTGACAAACTTGTCCATCTAGACATGACCGAGTTTCACCTTCTCTAGACTCGTTAAAACATCAAATAGCGATGGATTCACCCGAAGGGTGAAATTATACAACAATCATATGTTATCCTCCTCAAGCTTGATAAAAATAAAGAGGTATTGGTCAGTAATGACTAGGGAAATGGAAAAAGCGGAAAACCACTTTATGGTAGCAGGTCGCTCTTGAACATGACACTTTCACTCCATCACCGTGACTATCTGTGTTGAGTTATTAGCTTGATGGCTATCACACTGTTGTCTATCATACCATCCATCGCTTTTTTTTGGGTCAATGCTACCAATTCACTTTAGTGTCGCCGACATGTTCAAGAGAAGTCATTCAGTCAAAATCCATCTTTTGCAATACCATAAACCTTCATTTTCATGACCGTCATTCCTAAACCTTGTGTCATCAATCAAATTCCATCTCTAAAATCACTACACTAGTTTCATATTGTTGATGTGGGATACATCGAGGCCCTCCTGCGATGAGTCGCTTCTTTTCGACATCAACTCATTATCCAAGAAGTTGACTTAGAAACACCCATTCAGTACCTTGAGGTTTGCATGCATTAATGGTAGGTTTCTCGCTTTCGATAATAGGCATACATCAATGGCCTTCAACCAAAAGACTTTGTATGGTGTTTTGACAACAAATCATCCACTCACACGATGCGGAATGTACTGCAGTACCTTAAGGATCATTTCATTATCGGTGATTTCTCTAGCATCTATTAACAACTTACATCATCGGCTGGTAATCATATGGTATCTTCCCATGTTTGACTTCAGATCACATATTCACATGGTTAGACTCATACTTGAGCGAGTGGTTGAACGAGATTGAAGACCTCGGATCTAGTTTAATCCATCTAAGCTGCGATATCAGGAGTACTAAATCATATGTACAATGACTTTACATTGGTAGTCATTCCGATCATAGGTCTATATCTGTGGACGATTGTTTATGTACATGTAATGAAAGTTTATAAATTGGGCATGGGTACGCTTTCCATCAGCAATTCATGTAAAATCAAATATCATGATATATGTATTGTAATCGATGGAAGTCACCTTCCACTTCGATACCTCCTCATCACACCGTAAAGCATTTCATTCAACATTGGCATTTTTTCGACTTCATGCTTTAGGGGACAACTGTTACAGATCCATTTGGGAACATCAAATCCCAACATTCAGGTCAGTGTTTTAGGGCTCATCAAACCCTAATTTCAATTGTTTCATGCTCTAAACAACTCAACCCTTTGAATGATTCCTTCCCAGACAATTTCATGACTTGAAGACATCCATAAATTGCCTCTAGAGGGACCAGTGCATGTAAGCCCTTATGAAGGTGCACTGTAGAGCAGTTGAGTCCACTACCAGGGTGCTCTGTAGATCACGTAGGCTTCCTCTCACTTACGTTGGGTGAGAATGAGCGAAATTCACATAGGGTTTGGGGAATATTCTTATCTTTTGGAGTCATCTAGAAGTTTCATTGTCTTATCAACTCCTATGAGCTCAAAAATGGATGAGGAATGAGTTAAGGAGCATCCTATCCTCTCATCCCTTCCTCCATGGAACTAATTCTAAGTATGGAAGGCCATTCAATGTTACCATTAATGACAAAACCTCCTTCATCTTCCTATATATTGACCACTCATCTAAGTGATCAGGGGCTGGATTATGTTTAATTATAAGGAGATAATGCTGCTATGAGACTTGACTTTGGAGCAAATGATGTGATACCACAAGCTTGTCTTGCTTTTGATGTGATGTGGATGGGATCCAAGCTAGAGGAATGACTTTGAATCAGACACTGATGGTTGTAATTCCTTCTTCTATCTAATAAAGTGTTTGAACCTTTTTCCATGTGATGTGTTCTTTCATAATGCTTATATGTATGAATTGCTTATGATTCCTTTCATTTATATTCAATGGATTGTATGGTTTTATCGGTTTTCATCTTTTGTTGTGTTGACAGGGTACTTTTTAAGCGGATTAAGTATGGGAAGGAGCAATGGAATCGATACAAGGGAGATGAGAGGAAAGCAAAACTACAAGTAGGCCTTCTATCCTCTCTTCTTATCTATTTCTTATAAGGAAAGTCTAAAACACTTTAAATTGTTGTTCTAGGCATAGCTACTTGTCTAGTGAATTAGTATTTATCTGTAGATTCTAAATGCTCCAAAACATAGAGCTCTATCTCCAAGTACCAATTTATCAAGATGACATCCAAGGTGTGATAGAACAAGTACACCCATTCAGGTTGGGGCTCCGCTCCATAGGCCTTAGCCCATTTGGCCAAGTGTTCGTGTAGATCATCCTTCCTGTCATACTTTCTTGTCACTCATACCTTCAGCTTCCCAAAGAATGTTCTCATCATCCTGTTATACTCGTGCCAATCATTAAAACTATCCTTGTGTGTACCCCACCATCTCGCGGGCGTAGCGCACAATGCCTAGTCCAAAGCCTAGAAGCACTGCTTCTCTGGTACTTCCCTCTCAAATGCATCCAAAAACACATCCACATCATTCAAGACATCATAAGTGGGTAGATTTATTACCTCTAATGACACACATTGCAACAACCAGGTCATCATGTTACATCTTAGCGTAGTTACTTCATGTAGTCGATTTTGTCAGTGCTCTAATTCTTCGTCCGAGTCTGGGGTGCAGGAACTCTCGCAATCCCATGTAATCCGTCCATCCACTATCGGATTCACCCAATCTTGGTCTCGCATTGTTATCTTATATATGTAGTCCAAATCGTCATCACTTTCGTAATCGCATACTAGTTCAGTATAGCTTGATCCTTCTACAGGATCTAGGGGTACTATTACGCGAAGCGATTTCTTTTCAAATATCATCTTTCACTTCTTTAGGTTGATACCTCGTTCATGTCAATAGCCCAATCAATGCCAAGGAGTGGAAGGTAGGGGTTGTTGTCATCCACAATTTCTATTACTTCAAAATCAACCAATGTTCTTGTGCCTTCAATATCTACAGTTACTCCCTGCAACCATCCCATGGGGATGATATTTTGCTGATTTTCCATCCTTAACTAAATCAAATACCACTGTAGCGTGGGTCTCCCCTTCTGCTCCCAAGGATGCTTTGGAAAAATGTTTGCGTCTGATCCCAGATCCAAAATAACTTGATCCATTTCATATTCTACTATCTGCACAGTGAGTCTCACCTCACGTCATGTCCTTGCCTTATTCTTACCAATATTTTGTACCACGTGTGGTTCACTCAGAGTGTTTCCGGCGCATCTATTTATAAGTTCCTATAACCCCTTCACAGCCTTGCTATTGCAAAACAACATCATGCAAGTCTCTACAAAGGTCGTAAGAATAGAAGGGTCCATTTCCTAAACAGGTTTATCCTAAATCCCTAAGGTAGAGGCCTCAACAAAGCTCTTCTTTGCTTCCATGAACATTTCACTTGCACGCTCCAAATCAAATTCAACCTCTTTCTCTGGAGATTTGCGAACCCATGCGTTTTCTTTAGGTTGTTTCCCCTTATCATCACCTATTTCAATTCCACTTCAGAGCACTATATTCACATTTGAATCTTCTTTGTGAGGCTCAACCCTCATCATCTGCAGGTTATGAGTTAGCTGCGAAGGTGACACCCCTTTGTTGCATATCCTTGCTATCAATGTAGGATAGTCCTTAGTCTCATGATCAAACTGAGTACAATATTTACAGGACGGATGCGTTAGGTTAGTGCATTCATGGGCATAGTGTCCTAGTCCTCCAAAATTATAATAGATTAGCTGTCCCATACTTCTACCAGGCCCTCCTCTGCCTCAGCTTCATCCGTGCCCCTAAAACCTTGTCCGCGCCATCCCAACGCCATTGTCAGAAGGCTGCGTTTCTTCCTAAACTCTATAGGCAGATGTTATATCCATCATCAATTCATAACTTCGACAAGTGCGCTCATCATGCCTTGTCGACCTACAGAAGTTGCAAAACAGTTGTTGCAGTGTTTGTATAAACTTCTGCAGCAAATGACAATTATCAGTTGTATGTTTCCCTGATACTTAACATATAGCACACCATTATGCAGGCCCCGTGCTCGATCCTTCTTAGGCTTCCAACCTTACATGCATCGGTCCTCCTCCTACAATATAGTTCACAAAGACCAGGCAGTGGTCTTTGTCATGCCCCTGCCATTTACATTTCAAGCACTGTAACTCTTCACGCATCTCTGAATGAACTGTTATGTCTTGCTTTAGGCTTTGCATTTTGAGGAAAATTATTTGCAACTATGCATGGATCTATTGAACCCCCAGACTCGGATCTTTCATTGGTGTTTC
The DNA here is from genome assembly GCA_000404065.3 of Pinus taeda. Classification (NCBI taxonomy): domain Eukaryota; kingdom Viridiplantae; phylum Streptophyta; class Pinopsida; order Pinales; family Pinaceae; genus Pinus; species Pinus taeda. The sequence continues at coordinate 79,184 of APFE031593961.1, read as the reverse complement.
ATGCATTCTTATTGCATTCTCCAAGGCCTCTGCCTGAGTCTTAATCTTCTGTTGTGAAAACACAACCCTTAGGTGAGGTGGAGTGAAGCCACAAACCATTCGATGTACTGCCCATCCATTAAATTCATGTTATATTCATTAATTGTACACTTTAACCTCTTATCCAACTCCCAATGTGTCTCACCAGGTTTCATTGGGATTTCCTTGAACCCCACAATCGACTGCGCCTCAGACTTAGGCCTACTGAACTCTTTATTCATTGCAATCTGGATCTCTGCCAACATAGCTTTTGGGTTATCATTAGAGTAATTGATGTACCATGTTAGCACATGATCTTTCAAAGCACTAACCAACACAACATTCTTCATGTGATCTTCAACGATTTCCTGAGCTTCCCATACAACTTTTACGACAAACTAGAGATGTTTCTGGTCCTCATTTCCCAAGCCCTTAAACAATGGTAGCTTCACTAAATTCACCATGTTGAACTGTGGTGGACGTGTTGGTGGTGTGGGCGAAGTCATAAGTGAAGGGGGGGAAGGTGGAGGTGGTGTAAGTGGAGGTGGTAGTCACGGGAACCCTTGTTTTACCAACTAGCATGCACTAATCCCTCGTTGTCACTCAAAGGAAGTGAAATCAGTGGGCTATATTCAAGGCTCTTTCTTCCTTCGTTCTTGTAATTCGTTTCACTTGGCGTAGCTCCGAACATTAAGGTAGCTGCATAACCCGCTTTTTGCACAATAACATCTTAATCCAAGTATTTAAAGACATCAAGTACTTACCTCACGGGCCTTTAAAAAAACATCACTCCACCTCACTGTAACTGACTGAGTTATTGACTGCGAATTCAATCACAAACCCTCCTATGATACGATTGAGCCAATGATTGACAATGCGGGCAACCTTATCCTTAGAGGCTTCCAATTTCCACACTAACTTGGGGGTCCAGACAATAGGAAGGTCAAGCCTCCACCTTCCTTGGCTATCTGCTAGCTTCACGATCCACTTGTATAACTCAACTAGAAAGGAACGAAAAAAGATCTCGTGGATTTTTGTATACAGGCACCTGTCTAGCCATTATTCCTTCATCAACCACAGATTTATGTTCCCCTGCATCGCAAATTCATTGATCTTCCGATCCAACTAGCCTTCGATCTCTTTCTTCATTGGATTCCAGTGATACGACATCACACATAACTCATGTAGATTCCCGGTCCTGGCAACAGAAAAATTTGTTGCCTTTGTGGGCCCTAACCCAGGTTCAGCATTAGTCAACCAAACAAATCCCTACACTACTGGCCTTTCGGCATTAGCCCGTGGAGCGCGAACCGAAATCTCACCCAAAGCAGTATGGGGGGATGCTAGAACCAAGTTTCCGCACCCTGAGATGGTCGTGATGTTGGTTTAGACCCCCTACTCCTACCTTCGCGTAGGTCACTAAGCCTTAGGGTTTATTGATCTACCCTTTATCCTACCCTTCGGTACCTTCGGGAAGGTGTACAATTGACCTTTGTGCAGCCCTAACCAGCGATTCAGGCACTTTTTCACTTCTATGATGATATATTGTATAGGTTACCAAGTTATCTCAAGTGTTTTCTTATTCTACCAATCAATTATAGTTATCGTCGTGTAAATTGATATTCTTACTTGCGTTCAATTAACATATATAATCACAAACATTTGCGCATCAAATAAACACTGTAATATAAACCCAGATCATAATGCAATATAATCAAATGCATTAACAACGACTAAATACACAGTAATTGCATAATACTTCTCTTTATTAATATCTCCAGTTTAATACGGACTCTATCACCCTGCGCAAACAGCTGTAGGGGTCTGCGCACTCAGTTGCAGACTTCTACCCTAGGCCTCTACGCACTCAGCTGTAGAGCCTCTACCTACGCTAAGAACTGAACACACTTAGATTTTTCCACTCTTCTTCCCTAATTACTTCTTAACTACTTAGAGCTTACTTGCTTAGCTCATTTTTATACAATCCCATGGACGTGGACCATGGGTAGATATTTACAGTCGACTTGACACTTTACAAAATAAGGGTGGACAACCCTTTATGACTCTTGACACCTTTACGATCCACGACAAAATGTGGAGACTTTACAACTTTATTACAAAATTGTCCCAAAACATTGACTCTTAGCCCCAAAACTACTCTTGGGTGAACTTGTTCCCAACAAAACTTTCAATCAAATACCAATACCAAGAAAAACATTAGTAGTGCAACCTTTAAAAAGAAACACACACACACACCTTTAACATTATTTTGATTGTTAATTTTATCTTTTTATTTGTTCCTATAATAAAAATATACAACGTTATGATAGCTACAAGCATTAGAGTTTTAAGAATAATAAGATAAACAAGAAGACAAGTTATAAGTATATGATATGACATTATCTTCATATTTGTAACGTTTCACCTCATCATCATCTTTGTTACCTTTATTTGTATCCAAATTAAACATATAAAATATTTTGAATTGTGAAAATGAATAAAATCATTAAATAATAAGGAAAACAAGTGGACAAATTATAAGTACCTAATGTTATATTTTGTTCTTGATTAAAGTTTTGTTTAACTTTCATTTGATCAATGTCTTGGTTCTCCTTGCTTGTCATTATAATAAACATAAAAAAATGTTATAAATTGTGACAATGAACAAAATTCATTAAACAACTATACAAAAAAATAATCATCTATAATCGTCCATGTAATATTTTGGTCTTGATTGTAGTTTTGTGGGACAGTCCCATAGTCATTATATTCATTCTCTTTATTTCCAACTATAATCAACATATGAAATGATATGAATCAAAATAATAAAAACAATAATTTAGAATAATAATAAAACAAAAAAGATAGTTACAATGATTAATACCCATTTCTATCTCCATCGTTCCATGGTCATGGACTTGATTAATTTCATTCATCTCATAATTCCCTATAATAGTCATCCAAAAAATTTATGAATATGGAAATTAAATAAATTGAAAAATTATCAAGACAAAAAACCAAACAAATTATGTACCTGGTATGATAACTTCTTCCTCTCCTCCTTCTCCTCATGTTTCCATCTCTATACTTTTTTCAACATCATAAGCACTATATTGATTATTTTTTTTCTTCCCACTTTCATCATTCTCAGTTTTAGAATCTCCATCATTAGTTATTTTAGTAAACACTTTGACAATTAAGAAATATGAACAAAATAGTATCCAAAGTATTATAAGAAAAACAATAAAGGAATTGTAGTACCTAAATTTTCCAAGAAGTTAATGGATCCTAGATTTGATAGTTGAAAAGATTTGTAATTATTTAACATGATTGTCCTTTGTGATCTGTTTTCACAACACATGAAATTCTTCTTCCGTATGTACAACAGCGCTTGATTAAATTTTCCCCTACATAAAGAGAAATAACCACTTTTGCATCACTACATTGTTAGTGTTTTTCCAATAAATCCATCCAAAAATCATAACCTCTCTCATTTTCATCAAATGTGTCTTCAAATGTGTGAGAGTATTTTATAGCCTCCAAAATTTTTAATTCTGAAGTATAGAAATGTATAGTAAGAACTATATCATAACTATAATAGTTTTGGGACTTATCTTCATAAATGCCACTAGTCATTTTATAGTTGAACTTGGAGTTCTTTATGGAAATTTCCAAAGACTGGCGCACATCATTACAAAACCAAATTTCTACTAAGAGAGTTGTAGTAAAGTCATTCAACTCATTTTTTTCGATAAGAAATCAAAAAATATAGTATAATATCCCTTGTGGAATTGTTCTTTTTTCAAAGCCAGTGTATCTAGAACAACAAGGTCAGTATGTAAAAATGGTTGCAAATGACATGGAAAAGAGTGCAAAAGTGTTGACAAAAGATCAGGACCCCCAAAATGAAAACCAAATTCAAAATTGTTGTCAACCTGTTGAACACTTGTTGATCCATTTATCATTATGTCAAGGACTCCACATGCTTGCTGAGAAAGGGACTCTATCTTTGTATTATGTGTTCCTTTGACATAAGTAGACCCCTTCACCATGTTGAAAAAATTAGAAAATGTGATATCATTAATTTCATAATGCTCAAGAGTGTTGAATGTGGTAAGAGTCATGTCATTCAAGTTCTGATCATGACTTTGACAATATGTAACCATTGCATCCAATATTGGTTTGTTGGTTTTCAATTTAGAAAAATAATCTTTTAATTTTATGGCATTTGCTAGAGCAATTTCTTCCATGGTTAATCCCTGAAGGGGCCGAAGAGTAGCTGTTGTCAAACTGTGTAGACTATTTCTCTTGTAGTTCTCAAAATCAACTTAGCTTGGAGAACACTTTAATGTTCCTAGTTGGTAATAGTTAAAAACAGTGTCCCATTTATCCCAAATAGGTTCATCAAGATATAAGATATTTTTTTTATCAGAAAAAATTGTAATTGGACAGTCTAAGAAAGAGCACAACATTTCATCATCAACCTAATAAAATAATAAATATAAACTAATAAGAATTCAATGTAAAAATGAAACTAAATAAGGTGTTATAAACTAATGAGAATTCATTATAAATATGAGAAATATGATTTATATTATCAGCGTTAGTCATTTATCTACAATAAAAATAGATAAAATAGTAAAATTTTAAATGTAAAAATAATTAAAATTACATACCTTATCTTCAATCGTCTTAGAACATCCAATCCTCCTTTTCTTTACTTTGTCATTGGCAATTAAGAAATATCTTGTCGACCGCACACAATCAATAAGTGGAGTTTTGTATAATACCTTATTTGTAGAATTTAATTGACAACAAATGTGGATCAGCTCAGTGGGTTCAACTGATGGATGCAAGAATCAAGCATTACGTTTATATATATATATATATATATTTTTCACTTCTGTAGATATATTATATTGAGGATTTGTTAAAATTTCTTTTGCTTATTGAATGGTGTGTTGACCATCAACTATCCAAAAATTGATATTCTTAGAATTCAGATCTGTCTCATTTATAATTTTGTTAGAGTTGACCAATGGATCAGACTCATTGATGTCAAATGGAATCAAAAGAGCATGGGGTAATGAGGTTTGAAATTTTTCTAGGAATGGTTTCACTAATAATTGAACATTTAAATCATCTTGTGATCTTAATTTAAACACTTTGGGGGCTTCTATATGTCTTTCAACAACCACTTTTCTACTAAAGGAGTTTGAAAATAGATAGCAATGCTTGAAGGCTTCATGAATCTCATCACATTGATTTGCAAGGTTTGTTGTCTCATAGCTTTTTGAAATTCTGTAGTATGCTTGAAATCTCTTTCTACTATGTTCTCCTCCAAATCAAATAAATATACTCTTCTCAAAGCAAGTAATTGAGAATCAAGTTTATCATCTTGTCTTTTATCAAGAAATTTACCTTTTTGTTGTAAATGGGGAAGTACATATGATGTATTTTTACTTCTTACATAACGATATCTCAGAATGGTGGCGATGCATTTTAAAATATCTACACAACTATTTAGTCTAGATTTAGAGAAGCTCTCATAGTTATCCAACTTTAACATTGAATTCTTTATTGTATTTGTTGAATCGGTACTTGAAGCTTCAAGCAAATTGGGTCTAAAATTTGTATACTCCACTTGACATGAAATTAATTTTACCTCATTTTCTTTAATCATTTCCACTTGAAAGTCAATGTCATTTTCATTGTAAGCATGGAAACTAATTATTATTCCTAATATCTCTGGTTCTTTTCCATCTATGGTTCCAAATAGATACATTTCAGGAAACATATTCATGGGAGCTTCTATTCGGATGTACCAATCTTGCACAAACTCATATTTATTAGATGTATTGTATTTTTTAATCATTTCAAAAGTAGAAGTAGAAGGTGTTATTGATACTACCATTTGAGTTGAATAATTTTTCTTTTTCTTAAGTGATGGTTGTAACATTTCATTTTCTTTTGGGCCAACCAATTCTGCAAATAACAACACAAAAATATTTGCATGAATCAAAATGAAATTATAATTTCAAATATTGTCACATAATGTTCTTTTAAATATTTAAAAACCACATAATCTAACCATTTCTAAGAGAGTGTACATAAAATATATGACCACCATTCCAGTTGAAGGAGGCATCGTTTGTATGTCAATTGTTTCTTGTTTCTTCTACACTACTTTACTTTGAATTTCAGGCACACGAGATTCCACTGTTTCTAGAAAAACAAATTATGGAATACATAAAATACCAATTATTATTAAACAACCTTATAATACACGATTTCCATTTACATGCACAATAATAAATGAGTACATATGTTATGCAAGTTTACTATATGACACCAAAAGTTATCACCTGGGTAAAATTGTTAGGAAAAGAAACCACGTAATCCAACCATTTCTAAAAGAGTACATACAATATAAAACCACCATACCAGTTGAAGGAGGCATCATTTGTATATCACTTGTTTTTCTTTTTCTCTTCACTATTTTACTTCGAATTTCACACACCAGATTCCATAGTTTCTAGAAAAAAATATGGAAGACATGAAATACCAAATATTATTAAACAACATTATAACACACGATTTCCATTTACACGCACAATAATAAATGATTACATATGTTATGCAAGTTTACTGTATGACACCAAAAGTTATCACCTAGCTAAAATTGCCTAGAAAAAAAAAAATACCCATGTTAGTATGGGTTGTACTCATTAAAACCCCACTCCTAAGGCTATTTCCATGGGTTTTATTAATCAACAACTAGTTATTAACATAATGTCTAACGATTGTAACAAAGTATAAACTATTTTTAAAATTTTCAAACCATTTAAAGAATTTGGTGTCGTGTTTCTTGAACTTCATTTTTCCTTGGATGCTTCCTTTGAATTCTAACTAGCTTCATAGTCCATGGTTTCTGAAAATAAAGTAAAAAATTATTATCACAGTTTCGAATTATTGATGAAAATATGAATTTATAAATACAATAACTACTCACATCATTATATGTGTAACAAAATGAACAAGAACAATAACAAGTGTAGAACTCACAATAATAGCTAATCAAGGTTAGAAAAAAGGCACCCCAAAATAATTTATTATGTTCTTTTAATCGTGAATATAGGAAAGCAAACATATACTAGGTTTCCTTCTAGCACGAGCATAAGCACATTTCCAAAAGACACTACATTGTGAATAAATAAAAACAACTGTAGAGACTACAACAAAAGAAAAACACAATGAAAGAATATTAACTATAGCAATCATTAGATTTTCTTCTAGATCTTCATCTAGCACAAAGACAAACACATAGAAACTTTGCAAGGTGAAAGAAATATAGAATGTGATAGAATTACTTCTACCAAGAACACAAGCATATTTCCGACAAGAATCTTGCAAAGAAAAAGAAATATTTGCATCCTAGATTAATTTCTATTACAAACGCATGGATATTGTCAATAAAAACATTGTAAGGTGAAAGAAATCTAGCACGTGCTAGAATTATTTTTAGCACGAACACATTCATATTTCCAAGAAAAAAAATTGCAAACCAAAATAAATCTAGCACAAGCTAGATTTCCTTCTAGCACAAACACAAACACATTTTCATTAAAAATATTGCAAGGAAAAGGAAATGTAACTCATGCTAGACTCTATTCTATCTCATACAAGAAGATTGCCAACAACAACATTGCATTGTAAAGCAAATCTAGTGCATGCTAAATTTCCTTCTAGCACAAACATAAACACAATGCCAATAAAAACATTGGAATAATAATATTTCCTGTGACATCTCCATGCTTATGACATTTGACCTTTCCATTTAGAGACAATGAGGTTTTAGTCCATGCCTACATAGACTATTGTTACAATATAAAAAATTTTAAATCCTCAAATGATTAGAAGGCCCTTCATATGGAATATGTGGTCTAAGAATGGGATATTGTACAAACATAAGCATGTTGCCAACAACAACATTTCATTGTGAAAAAAATCATTCTATATGACCCTCTATCACAAACACAAACACATTGTCAATAAAAACATTGCAAGGTGAAATAAATATATCACACGTTAAATTTTGTTTTAGCATAAAAACAAACACATAACAACATTGTAGGGTGAAAAAAATCTAACATGTGTTAGAATTACTTTTAGCAAAATTACGAACATGTTTCCAATGACAATATTGCAAAGAAAAGTAAATGTAGCACTAGCTAGATTTATTTCTAGTAGAGACACAAGCACATTGCCAATAACAACATTGGAAGGGGAAACAAATTTAAGCATGTCACATTTCCTTTTGATATTAAAAAAAAAAAAAAACTCATATCAACATTGGTAGGTGTAACATGTGATAGATTTAATTCTAACACAAACACAAATATGTTGTCAACAAGAACATTACAATAGGGTAAAAGAAAATCTATCACATGCTATATTTCCTTATAACACAAACATAAGTAAATAGCATTATTATATGGCTAAAGAAATGTAATACATGTTGGATTTACTTGTAGCACAAACAATAGCATATTACCAATAACATCATTGTATGGCAAAAGGAATCTAGCACCCACAAGATTTTCTTCTAGCACAAACAAAAACATATTGTGAATAATAACATTGTAAGGTGAAAGAAATCTGATGCATGCTATATTTAATTCTTTCACAAACACAAGCACAAAACAACATTGCAAGGTGTCAAAAATCTAGTATGTGGTAGATTTACTTTTGTCACAAACACAAGCATACTGTCAACAACAACACAACAAGAAAAAAAGAAATCTAGTGCATTCTAAATTTTCTTCTAGCATAGACAGAAGCACATTGTAAAATAAAAACAATGCAATGCATTTGATTTCCTTCTGGCACAAATAACTATATTTTCAAAAATAATATCACATTGTGAACAAAATATAACACATACTAGATTTCCTTCTGGTACAAATCCACAAACATATTTCCAACAACGACATTACAAAACAAAACAAATCTAATGCATGTTATATTTCCTCCTATCAAAAACACAAGAACATTGCAAATAACAACATTAGAAGGTGAAAGAAATACAATGCATACTATATTTCCTTCTAATGCGAACATAATCACATAACAACATTGTAGGGTGAGAAAAATTCAGTCTGCTTTATATTTACTTCTAACACATAAATATTTCCAATGACAACATTATTGGACAAAAAAAATCTAGCACAAGCTAAATTTTCTTTTAGCCCAAACAAAAACATGTTAGCAATAACAACATTGTAATGTAAAAGAAAATCTAACATGTGTTAAATTTCCTTTTAGTGCAAACTCAAGCACATAGAAACATTGTAGAGTGACAAATTTAGTAAGTGTTAGATTTATGTCTACCACAAATACAAGCACGTTGCCAACAACAACATTGTAGAGTATAATAAATCTAGCTTGTGTTAAATTTTCTTCCAAAACAAACACAAGCACATTTAAATTTGAAAGAAATCTAACACATGCTATATTTCCTTCTAGCACAAACACAAGAACATAACAACATTGTAGGACCGAATAAGTCTGATGTGTGCTAGATTAACAACATTGTAATGTAAAAGAAAATCTAACATGTGTTAGATTTCCTTTTAATGCAAACTCAAGCACATAGAAACATTTTAGAGTGAGAAATCTAGCAAGTGCTAGATTTATGTCTACCACAAATACAAGCATGTTTCCAACAACAACATTGTAGAGTATAATAATTCTAGATTGTGTTAAATTTTATTCCAACACAAACACAAGCACATTTTAATTTGAAAGAAATCTAACACTTGTTATATATCCTTCGAGCACAAACACAAGAACATAACAACATTGTAGGACTAAATAAGTCTAATGTGTACTAGATTAACAACATTGCAATGTAAAATCTAGCATGTGTTAGATTTCCTTTTAGCACAAACTCGAGCACATAGAAACATTGTAGAGTGAGAAATCTAGCAAGTACTAGATTTATGTCTACCACAAATACAAGCACGTTGCCAACAAAAACATTGTAGAGTATAAGAAATCTATCTTGTGTTAAATTTTCTTCCAACACAAACACAAGCACATTTAAATTTGAAAGAAATCTAACACATGCTATATTTCCTTCTAGCACAAACACAAGAACATAACAACAATGTTGGACTAAATAAGTCTAATGTGTGCTATATTAACAACATTATGATGTAAAAGAAAATCTAACATGTGTTAGATTTCTTTTTATCACAAACTCAAGCACATCGAAACATTGTAGAATGAGAAATCTAGCAAGTGCTAGATTTATGTCTACCACAAATACAAGCACGTTGCCAACAACAACATTGTAGAGTATAAGAAATCTAGCTTGTGTTAAATTTTATTCCAACACAAACACAAGAACATTTAAATTTAAAATAAATCTAACACATGCTATATTTCCTTCTAGCACAAACACAAGAGCATAACAACATTGTAGGACTAAATAAGTCTAATGCGTGCTAGATTAACAGCATTGCAATGTAAAACAAAATCTAACATGTGTTAGATTTCCTTTTACGCAAATTTAAGCACATAGAAACATTGTAGAGTGAGAAATATAGAAAGTGCTAGATTTATGTCTACCACAAATACAAGCACATTGCCAACAACAACATTGTAGAGTATGAGAAATCTGACTTTTGTTAAATTTTCTTCCAACACAAATACAAGCACATTTAAATTTGAAAGAAATCTAGCACATGCTATATTTCCTTCTAGCACAAACACAACAACATAACAACATTATAGGACTAAATATGTCTAATGTGTGCTAGATTAACAACATTGCAATGTAAAATAAAATCCATCATGTGTTAGATTTCCTTTTAGTGAAAAGTCGAGCACATAGAAACATTGTAGATTGAGAAATCTAGAAAGTGCTAGATTTATGTCTACCACAGATACAAGCATGTTGCCAAAAACAACATTGTAGAGTATAAGAAATCTAGTGTTGAAAATGGCAACAAGAAATGCTAAAAATAGCAGTTCAAGATAGATTTCTATTTTAGTTAGTCCCTGCACTAAAATAGAGAAGTAAAATTCGAATTTGATCTTAGCAATTGTTTGTAAAATAATTAATTAATTCATCTTGAGTTAATTAGTTGTATAAAATCAAACATGAAGTCTATGTGGGGACATGCAACAGTTCTCCATTGATTGAGGAATTCATCCATCATTTAAGGAGATAAGGATGAGTTGTAATCTTGAGTTGTAATTAGTTAGCTTAGTTAACTGAGTTAAGTCCAATTAGATTAGTTCAAATAGTTTGTTGAACTAATTGTGAGTTCAGTTAGTTAATGCATGCATGCATGCATGTAATTGCTACACTTTAGATAACTGAATATTCTCTCATAAATAACTCATGCATGTCAGTTCAGTCAGATACCCAGTTGAGATCAGAGGAAGGGACAGTGTACTGTCAGTTGGAGGATTTTTCCTATATAGGAAACTCATCCATGCAGAAGGAATTATCTCCTTCAGGTTTGTGTAGTTATTTATGAGCCAAGTGAGAAGTGTGAGGTGGGAATTCACACAAGTGGAAGCACTGGACCCTAGGAAAAACTGTGCATGGAAATAGGAGGCTTGGAGGGTAAAGGAGAAGGTTGTGAGAGCCTTTGACTGTCTATGAGCAGTATTGTTTGATTGCAGAGAGAGAAGGATAGCTTGAGAGTTGATTCTTTTTGTAACTTGAACATATTTCCACTTGTATGATAATACAGAGATTGGGGTTTTAGGCTGAGGCTTTCCCTGGGTTATTTCTTCTATGTTATGTGTGATTGATTTCTAATTCTCAGTTATATGTGTTCTCATTGATCTTGCTAATATTCGATTAAGCTTCCGAAAAGTTTGTTGTAGAAGTAGATCTTGTATTTTGCTTTAGTATATTGCATAATTTGTTGATCTACAGTGGGAATTTCTACATGGTATCGGAGCAAAGGTGATCAAAGTGAAGAACAGTATACAAAGAAGGGAGAAGTTCAAAGTTTGAAGTTCCTAAATATATAAATCTAGTTCTTATCACATATAAATTTTACCAATGGCATTCAATGGTTTAAGACTCGAGTATGCCCTTGATGGTAGCTCGAATTATATAGCCTGGAAGGATCGCATGGAAGCAGTATTAGAGGATAACAGTCTAAATGACTTCATTGTTCAAGAAGTCCCCAAGTTAGTAGTGACTAATTCTACAGATTTGGCGGAATGGAAGAAATGTGTGGCTAGAGCAAACAGAATCCTCCTGGAGGGAGTTCAAGATCACATAGTCTCGAGCCTCCATGGGAAGGAGACACCATTTTCGATGTGGAAAACATTGAAAGATCTATATCAGAATAGCAACGATCAGAGGAAGCTGGCGCTGAAAGACAAGCTTTAGAAAATCAAGTGTGAAAAGGGTGACATGATCTCTAAGTATTTGAACAAGCTAACCACCTGCAGGGATGAGCTAGGAAGCGTAGGGATCACGACAACCGATGATGACATGGTGAGTCTTGTGCTCCTCGGTCTTACTAAGAGCTGGCATAGCTACCAAGAGGTAAACGGAAGAGAGAAACTGCCAGATTGGGAACGACTTTGAACGGATATGATGCAGGAGGCGATACAGAGAAGCACCTGAGATGGATCTTCTTCATCCAAGGAGGATGAAGAAAAATTCACCTTAGCGAGTAAGGCAAAGAAAGGGAAGGAGAAGGTTTCTCATCCCAAATTGAGTTCTTCCCATGGTGGGAAGAAGTTTGACAAATCGAAAGTGCAATGCTTTCACTGTCATGAGGTGGGCCATTTTGCTACAAATTGTCCATTGAAGAAATCCAAGAAGGGATCCTTGGAAGGTTCAGAAGGTGAGGCACTGGCCTCATAGTTCGAGTTGGATTTCACACTCTTCGCATGCATGGTTTCATCCATGGTGGGATGTGGTTGGTTTCTTGATAATGGAGCTTCTTTCTACATGACTAGTGACAAGAGTTTGTTTAGTACCTTGGAGGAGAAAGATCTCCAAATACTCATAGCGATGGGTAATGATGAAAAGTATAGTGTCTCAGGTGCAGGCACAGTTGTTTTTCAAAGGAGCATGGAGCTCACATTACCTTGAACGATGTCAAGTATGTACCAGGACTGACGAAAAATTTGGTGTCGATCGCAATGCTAGAAGACAAAGGCTATGATGTAGTCTTCAGTAAGGGAAAGGTTTTCCTTTGAAACATCACCACGAGACAGGTGAAGTAGATCAGTTCACAACTCAAGAACTTGTATGCTCTTGAGGTTCAAAATTCATGCAAATCCTTGAGGAGCAAGGCAACTAGTTGAGAGGGAGAGTATATTACCTCTCAACATGCAGCACCAGAAGAAGTCTCAGAAAATTGTGGAGGAGCCACAATTGGTGAAGTAGCTTAAGGAGGTTGTGGAGAAGCCACAACTGGAGAAGCCAAGAGGAGATTGAGCGAAGGCATCCACTCATGCAAAAAACTCCAATAGGGGGAAATTTCGAGCCAAGTGGGTAGAGGGATCACATGCATCCATACCTCTAGGTAGGAGGTGGGGCAATGTGGAGTGGCAGTCCCAAGAAGGCTGGAATAGGGGGAGGATCATTGAGGTACCCAACCTCTTTGATTAGACCTTTCTACGGGAGCTCCAACGAGGAGTAGCAGGACTGGCTGAGTGGGTAGAGACAGACGCGGATGGAGTAGCAGAGAGAGCTATAGTGCAGGAATCTCAAGATAGTGCAGAGCTAGCAGGCTACAATAATGCAAGAGACATACGAGTGTTGCACTAGTGCAGGTGTTGAGCACTAGAGAAGGTATGCAATTACCACTCATTTTTTCATCTTTTCCTTTAATTCATAACTTCTTTACACTATGAAATAAGTATATGGTGAAAAATTATGATAGAATCTAGAAGATTTGTATGCAACATAAAATGAATAATAATTACCCTTTTCCTATGCAGAAAAAGGAGAAAACGGAAGATCGTCGTTCTAAAGGAAAAGACAAGACAAGGTTAATTTTTGTCCCTTTGACAGGGAACCATATCCAAACAAGGCAATCTAAACTAGAGCGTGTAAGCTAGGTAAAGGAAGAGGAGATACCTAATTGGCGCAAGAGAAAAAGAAGATAACTGAGAACTAACAGTATGGAAAATCCCTCAGGATCCTTTGATCCTGAGGGATCGCTACCTTAACAATTCTCTGTATCGTTGATATCTCTGCTCGACTGCTATAAGAAGAGGCATCATTGCTAGCCCAAAGGATGGACTATGGTGGTTTTTATGAAACTTATTGTTGTAATTGGAACTTTGATCATCGACTCTCTCTAAAAGAGTGATTACTGTAACTCTATTTGGATGCGTAATATATAAACTCTGGTTTTTGTTCCATATTTGATTCTAGAGTAATCTTAAGCAGTGTGTCCCTAGAGGCTAAGGGCCCGACCTTGGTGGATCACTTGCTCTTGTACCATTATTTTCCAATTCATGTGTGGTTTGATTTCTTTTATTCGCTTTGTTTAGTAATCTGATGTTCCTTAATATTTTACATATTGGTTCTATGATATTTCGTCTACTTGAATAAGTAATGTTATTCTCTACAACACGGATGTTATGCTATTCATTATAACTTTATATCACATCGATGTTCCTTTAAACAACTAATATTATCATATAACATTGTTGTTCCTTATAGATTGCCATTGTTGTTCGATTACAGAGTAACAGTGATGTATATTCGTAAATTGGTATTACTATGTATTTATCTATGGTTTACTTTTAAATGTGATTGTTGTTCATTTGGGATTGTTGTTCCATCGTGATCACAATTGTTGTTCCTTTATAACCGTGATTCATACTTATTGTATCAAAGCTTAGGTTACTGTTCCTTTTAATATAGAAGTGTTGTGTGTAATATTCGATTGGGTTTTGCCATGTATTAACATTCGGTTGAAGTTGATGTTCAATATTTCATTTCCGTTAGTTTTCTATCCTATTTCCGTTTGCTGGTCAAATCATTTCTAAAGTAAAGATTGTTGCTCAATTCCTATAGGATACAATTATTGCTTCATTCATTTCTATAGGTTAAGGCTTTGTTATTCAATCCTGTTAAATAGATTAGTCGTTGTTCCATTTCCTGTCATTTGAACTACCATTGCTTTGGTATGCAGAACGATTTGAAATTGTAGTGAACATTGACATATGTTGTCGAGTTCCCAAGTTGATGATCTTTTCCTTGATTTCTTGCATTAGTTTACAAAGGGAAGAGTTACTGTTATTATACCCTTGACTGATAAATTGTTGTAGCTTTTTGAGTGCATGATTTGAGTTTTAAGTTTCTTTTTGTGAGTAGATTTTATTCCAAGCATCCGTTTACTCTTGTATTTAAAGCACTATACTACTAGCATTACTCTGACAAATGACCGCCTCAAACTGAGTACACTCTTTGAGATAAAAAATCGTTCCTGGATTGATAATTAATGTAGGGTAAATAGAGGTGAAAAAGACCCTTTTTACTGCTCAACATTTTGGTGCCATTGCCAGGAAAGAGTGTAGCTATTTGTTTCCTTTTCAGAGTAGTGTAAGTACCTACTAGGAAAGAATTGGGTTTTAAAAATGGAAGGTAAGAACCTGCGTATGGAGCATGCAATAACCTTTCTCCTCTGCCTGCTTCCCTGTAGATTTGTTGTTGTTTTGGGTAGAAATCAATATTTGATTTGTGTGCATGACTAACTAGAAAAAGCCTGAAAAGAACCCCAAACCATTACCCAAGCCTGATAAAGCTAAGGGGTCGGTGACCCTTGGCTGATCAACCTTTATAGATGAAATCTTGAAGAAAGCAAAATCTCAGCCTTCAGTAGAACCTAGAAAAGTTTCTTCTAGACAACCTACTAGTTCCCTTCAGGCCATAGGATCACCATCTGTAGCCTTTGTTGAGGTGCATAGTCAAACCGAGGAGCAAGATTTTCAAGAAATTGAGAATTCTAGCCCAAAATAGTTGCAAGAAGGGAACCTTAGCAACCTCTGCGAAGGAAGAGGAGAAACAAGGGAAACTAAAGAACCAAGATCTCCTCTTGGAATAATTCAGCCATTAAGCAACCTACATAAGGGAAGCACTGCAAAAATCATTCATAACAAAGCTGAAAAACCTCAAGAGTCAAAATCTCCCCAGACATTAGGAACTCTCATCATCCCAGACAAAGGGAGTGTTGTTAAGGCCATTCATGTTAAATCCATCCCCCCTCCATTTGGCCAACCTAGGAACACCCTCCTAGAAATTTCGGAAGGTTATTGGCACATATTTGACCAAATGGCCCAGAACCAGCCAAACACCCAAACTTCCACACTGCAATATCCCATTGTAGATACTACAGGCAATGCACCCATCAAGGCAATTCCTCTCCATCATATCCCTACATTTCATGGCCTAACATCAGAAGACCCAGATGCATTTTTGTTTGAATTTGATGTGGTGTGTACAGGATATGACTATACCACTGACCCCCAGAAGCTGAAACTTTTTCCTTCTACATTAAAAGGAGCTGCTTTACGATGGTTTATGGGGTTGGGTGGAGGTGTTATAAATGACTGGGAACATATGAAAGTTGCTTTCCTGAAGAAATATCAAGATTATTGTAGATCCAAAGAGTTAAAAGATGAAACATTTGAGATGGTAGCTAGACCTAATGAAACACTAGAAGAATATGTTGAACATTTTCATTATAATCTTCAAAGATCTCCTTATGCATCATTACCCTTACCTGATAATGTATTAAAAACAACATTAACTAAAGGCATGAAGTAACAATGGATTGAAACATTGAATATTATGGGAAAAGGAGACATCTATCAAGAGGATTTCGCTAACATCATTGATTTATGTATCAGGAGCTCACGAGGAATCATAAGGCTAAAACCAGCAAAACATGACAGGTTTACAAGGGACAACAAAATCTCTGGAGAAGGAGTAACTCGCGCGGAAATTGGAAATTTATTAGAAAATTTCAAAACTGATATATTGGGAACTCTGACAACACAGCTTGACATTATGCAAGCCAAGCAGAAACAAGCAGAGGCAGAGCAAAATCTGGAAATCTTCTGTCCCAGATGCAGAAAGAAACATAGCCACAAAGAGTGCCCATTAGATGCAGTTCAAGTTTGCGCCATTTGTACAAAAGACCACTCTACAGAAAGTTGTCCCTCACTTCCTGGTTTGAAAGCAATATACAAATAAGCGGAAGAAGAACCAGAACCGGTGTACCCACTTAATCAGCATTGTCAATGGCAGCCACGACAATCAGGCATGTTCCCCAATCCAGCTTCTTCTTTTCAGCCTCCACAATATCGTGCTCAACAATATAATACAATGTGGCAAAATCAACCTCCATTCTCAAATTGGCCATAGCTACCATTTCCTTCATCATCACCATGGCCAAATAAAGCAAGCCAATCTAATTGGCCAAATTTTTCCTATGCCCCACCATATTGGCAAAACAATGCATATCTAGCACAATGGTCCCCTCCTACTTCACAGAGTCAAGCCTGGCAAACAAACTGGCAAAGACCGATGAATCAGCCAGTAGGAACCATTCCACTCCCTCAACCTACAGTGCCAACATTGCAACAAAACCCCCAGTCCAACTTAAGACTGCAACTCCCAGCCCAACCCAACCCCAATCCAAATAATAGACCGGTTCAATCTATTCAAATAATTGAAACACCAGAGATAGAAACCAATCTAAGGGAATGCAATGACCTTGAATTAAGGTCTGGGCACATTATAGAAACTGAGGGAGATAAAAATGTTCAATTTGAAAATCAATTACCTATAGAACAACCATTACAAGAAAAACATATGGCTACAAAACAAAATCATGATCAAACAACCACATCTTCTCCTCCATTCCCAGAACGATTAATTATACCGTGACCTATAGAACATCCTGATTTTGATATTCTGGGAGAACTTAAGAACCTATGCATAAAAATCCCACTCCTCCAAGCCATCCAAGATATCCCAATATATGCCAAGACCATCAAAGAACTATGTATAAAAATACCAAGGAGGAGAATAACAAATAATCCAACAGTCCAAGTAGTTGGTACCTTATATGATCTATTATTGGGAAAAGAAACACCTGTCAAATATGAAGACCCAGGAAATCCAATAGTGACAGTCCAAATCATTGGACAAACCTTTTCAAATGCCTTAGTTGATTTAGGGGCTGCAATCAATATCTTGACAACCACCACTTGTCAAAAATTGGGCATTACATAAGTAGAACCAACTTCCACTTTATTAGAACTGGCTAACCGATCACTGGCTAGGCCGGAAGGTACACTACATGATGTCATGGTATCCGTTGATTCTTGGGAATATCCTGCCAACTTTCAGATAATAAACCCTAAAACCTGACTTGATGGACACCCATTAATTTTAGGCAGACCTTGGCTTGCAACCACTGAAGCTTACATTGGCTACTAACAAGGCAGTATGACCATAACTAGAGGGCCTAATATAAAAAATCTAGCCTTATATCCTCTAGCCCAGCCAAGTGTCACAATAATAAAAACTAACAAACACCTATATCATACCTTACCAAAAATACTAGATCCCCATTAATTATAGAAGATGCCCTTGATTTCAAAGATCAAACAGAGGATGATATTAATAACAATTTTATTAACCAAGCCGAATCTAGATCCCATATACAATGTCACATGATAGAGGCAACATTTGATAATGAATTGGAAGAAGATCCTCTCAAAGACACTCATGACGAGACGATACCTACTACCTCTGTTTCAAATAGCAAATCGGTAGAGATTGAGCCAAGAAAAACTTTAAACATTGATAGTAACCTAACTCCTGAACAAGAACAGAAACTGATCCAACTACTAAAAAAATACAAGCAAGCATTTGCATAGGATTATCCGGATATGAAGGGAATTGATCGCCTGTTATGTACACACCACATTTATACAGAAAAAGATGTAAGACCTATTCGCGAACCCCAAAGAAGACTTAACCCTCATCTAAAAGACATTGTGAAAGTTGAACTACAAAAATTTTTAGATGCAAACTTTATTTATCCTATTTCTGATAGCAAATGGGTCTCTCTGCTTGTTGTGGTGCCGAAGAAGAATGGAAAGTGGAGGATTTGTGTAGATTACATAGAACTAAATAAAGCAACCCAGAAAGACCACTTTCCCCTTCCATTTATTGACCAGGTATTAGATACATTAGAAGGAAAGAAATTATTTTCTTTCCTCAATGGCTTCAGTGAGTATAATCAAATTTAGATTGCCCCTGAAGACCAAGACAAAAATACTTTTACCTGTCCTTGGGGAACGTTTGCCTACAGAGTCCTACCTTTTAGTCTATGCAATGCCCCTGCCACATTTCAAAGGGCTATCCTCAGCATCTTTTCAGATTTAATAAATGAAGGGCTCGAAGTTCACACCATATGGAGATGATTTTGACCCAACACTAGATACACTAAAAAATGTCCTCCAACGATGTATTTCTACCAGGCTCTGCCTGAGCCATGAAAAATGTTATATGATTATGACTGAAGGCCTCATCCTAGATCATTATATCTCAGTAGCTGGAATATAGGTAGATCTGGCCAAAATTCAAATAATCTTGTTAATACCCACTCCCACCACACAGATAGAGGTACGCAGTTTCCTTGGATTTTCGGGTTATTATAGAAGATTTCTAGAACATTTTTCTCACATTGTTGCACCTCTATATGCACTAACAGGGAATGTTGACTTTTTTTGGATAGATAAACATGACTGTGCTTTTGAGGATCTAAAAAATCTTGTATCAACAACACCAGTACTCAGAGGTCCAAATTGGGACCTGCCATTCCAAATTTCATCAGATGCTTCAGACACAACTATTGGAGCAGTTCTTTGGTAGGAAGAAGACAAAAAACCATATGTGATTTATTATATTAGCAAGAACTTGTCTCCTGCTGAGTTGAACTATACTGTTACTGAAAAAGAATTCTTAGCTGTAATACATGCTATAAATAAATTTAGGCATTACATCACTAGATATCCTGTTGTTTTATACACAAATCACTCTGCCATAAAATATTTAGCAAATAAACCAATCACAAATTGTAGAGTAACAAGATGGTTGATTTTATTGCAGGAATTCGATATCACAATAAAAGACCAACCTGGAAAAGAAAACCCTGTAGCTGACTTTCTATCACGAATGCCGAAACCAGTGGACGTAGTAGCAGTCAAGGATCAATTTCCAGCTGAACATTTGTTCGTTTTTACTGTCAAAACACCCTGGTATGCTGATGTTGCGAATTATCTAGCAGTAGAAAAATTACCAAAACATCTAACTCACAATGAACGAAAGCAGATTGTTCAGCGTAGTACCCAATTTTATTGGATTGGGGGCTACCTATTTCATACAGGGGAAAATATGCACATCAGGAGATGCATCCGTGAAGATGAAATTTTTAATATTCTGAAAGCTTGTCACGACGAACCGTGTGGCAGACATTTTTCAGACCCAAGAACTAGTCACAAAGTTCTACAAACAGGATATTATTGGCCCACAATCTTCAAAGATGCAAAGAAATTTGTTCAATCCTGTGATAGTTGTCAAAGAACAGGACGCCTTGGACAGTCTGATGAGATGCCTCTGAACCCACAACTAGTTATTGAACCATTCGAACGTTGGGTGATTGATTTTGTAGGCCCAATCAATCCATCATAGAACCAGAAAACATGTATTTTGGTAGCCACAGAATACGTCACCAAATGGGTTGAAGGAGAGGCATTGCCAAGAGCTACAGAGGATTTCGTCATTTAGTTCCTGTTCCACATATTTGTGTGATATGGCCTCCCAAGAGACATAATCAAGGATAGAGGGCCATAGTTTTCTGGTAATAAAATTGCTACAACATTGAAAAACTATCATATTCAACATAAAATTACCTCTCCATATCACCCGCAAGCAAATGGCCAAGTAGAGAGTACAAACAAAGTAATAGAAGCAATACTGACAAAAACCATTGTGTCACACAGACATGATTGGGCTACAAGATTTCCTGAAGCCTTGTGGGCATACAAAACAACATGGAGAAGCACTACTGGTTATTCACCATATCAGCTAGTATTTGAAAAGGAACCCATCTTTCCAATCGAATTTGAAATACAGACCTTGAGAACAGCACAAGAAGTTGGTCTAGACTTCAACGAGGCCCAGATTAATAGACTACATTAGATTAACAAGCTGGATGAAATCAGGCTCTCTGCTCTCCAACATACCGCATTGATCCAACAACAAAGAACCAAATGGCATGACGCCCTCATCAAAAAGAAAGTCTTCCATGAAGGAGATTGGGCGCTCCTATATGATTCTAGGTTTCAGGATTTTCTGGGGAAACTCCAAACTCACTGGCTCAGACCATATGAAATCCAAAAGGTATATGATAATGGCACTATTACTTTAACCACCATTGATGGATCAGGACATACCTTTAAAGCAAATGGCCAGCGAGTTTGATTATACCGCAAACCACTCACTCGAGAATCCTTCTACCAACAACTCCGTGAAGACTCCGACATGCAGATTCTAGTTGAGGAAGAGAAATCTTCCTCACCTTTGGTTCAATAAGTGACTTGATTGCTTTTACATTTTGTATATAATTATTTTATTTTGTTTCTGTAAATTACTTTCTGTACATATTTTTACATTTCTGCAACTTTTGTTTTTCCTTTTAGATGGAACAATGTTTTCACCACTTTGCTATTCCTTTTTGAAGGAATAGCACTTTGCTGTTCCTTTCAGAAGGAACAACATTTTCACTGCTCTACTGTTCCTTTTTGAAGGAACAACACTTCTACATTTTGTTGTTCCTTTCTGAAGGAACAATAGTTCCACCATTTTGTTGTTCCTTTTCAAACGAACAACACTTTTACATTCTGTTGTTCCTTTCCAAAGGAACAACATTTCCGCTATTTTGTTGTTCATTTCCGAAGGAACAGTACTTTCACGTTTTGCTATTCTTTTCCGAAAGAACATCACTTTCATGTTTTGCTGTTCCTTTCCAAAGGAACAACACTTTCATGTTTTGTTGTTCCTTTTCGAAGGAACAACACTTCTACATTTTTGTTGTTCCTTTCCGAAGGAACAACACTTTCGTTTTCTGCTGTTACTTTCCGAAGGAACAACACTTTTGTTTTCTGTTGTTCCTTGCTGAAGGAATGGCACTTTCATTTTTTTTTCTGTTCCTTTCGAAAGGAACAAAATTTTCATTTTACTTTTGTTCCTTTCCGAAGGAACAACACTTAATTTTTTGTTGTTCCTTTCCGAAGGAACAACACTTTCATTTTCAGTTGTTCCTTTCTGAAGGAACATCACTTTCATTTTCTGCTATTCCTTTACGAAGGAACAACACTTTCATTCTCTACTATTCCTTTCTGAAGGAATAGCACTACAACATTTTCACATTTTTTTTGTTTGTTTGCACTTGTTTTCTTTGTTGTTCCAATTAAGGGACAGCTGTTGTTCCTCTCAATGCACAACAATTTTGAGTATCGTTTTGCGATTTTGTGTACAGTAGTTGTTCTATCTATTTAGAGTGCATTTTCTCCTTTGTACGTTTTACCATGTAGACCATTTTTTAGATTCATGGCCATTTAAAGCACAGCTATACATTTATGCAATGAATACAAAAACTAGAGGATACAGAAATCAGCAAATTACATAAAATCGTTATCTTTAAAAGCAAGTGCCTTGAATTGGTAAGAGAAAAGAGGAAAGGACACAACTATTGATCACCTTGTTGTCATTATTCTACTAATACTGATATGATTGATTATTTTTATCATGATGGTTCTTTCTAAATTTCCATAATTCTCTTTGATCATTATTATTGAATAAGAATAAGGGCATAGTTTTTCTATTGAGATGTTAGGACTTCTTCCACCATCCCTACTCTTAAGGAGTGTTGAACCACCCTCTGTATATAAATAGGAAAGGTTCTATATAAAAGAAAAAAGAAGAAAAAGAAAAATGTTTATGTGATTGCTAACATGATTTGTCAGATGAAGGATAGGGGGTCTCATCAAGAGCCAGCCTACCATGATCATAAGGAAGAAAGTGAAGTGGCATTCCCACTATGGCCACCACACTAGGGATATGATCCAAGAGGCATATCAGACAAATAAAAATTCCTTGGAACAGGAGGTCTCACCATGAGCTGACCTGCCCACCTTTCACTCCTTCCTGGTGAATGGCATTGTAATTCATCTGGTTACCAAGCCAGCATAATGGCCTTCACTCTGACATTTCACGACAATTTCCTATGCATACACAAAGGATTATGGTTCCAAGGGTGAAATAAACAAATCTATCAAGGTTATGGACACATGTGGGCAACAGAGCTCTATTGATGGTATTGAAGTCATATTTCTTATACACCAATAGCAATTATACGACCCTTCTTCTTATATCTTCATAAATCGTTCAAATGAGATTATGTATGTAGCCCTTCTAAATCTTTGAAACATGAAAATCAATTACAAATAAATTATGACGGAAAAATTTGATAATTACTGCATAGGACCTTTTATGCACGTCAACTGTCCTATCCTCTAATTCTCGCATCATATCACAGCATTTCCTTATTTATTAAGTGATTCTATTTTGCACCTCAATTTTGGTAATCCACTCATTGTTGTAAGCATGGCATTTCTGTATACGTTGTTCCTTAATGAATCTATATTATGGCAGTTCAGCATGTTGCTCCTTCATTTGATAGCTGAGGACGGCCTATCACATTGCGGGGGGGCACAAGTAATCCCCATAACTCGCTGACATACATGTCAGCTCATCATTTGGAAGAATTAATGACTTGGGAATAGCAATGCTTAACGGTATTTTGTTTTCCAATGTTCATGGCTTGTTGCTCCGAAGTTATTTCTGTGTTTCACTCTGCAAAAATTAGTAGTAAGTTTCAAATTCGAATAGCTTGTTGTTCCGACATCTTCTCTGTGCTTTTCTAACAGCCAACTAAAATTTGAACAACATGTTGTTCCATTATTGTCTCTCCGTTTTTACAGTGTGCTAAGCATGGGAGGAAGATCAATTCGCAGGGAGCCACAGGTGTTGATAGTCTCCAATGCCGCACAAGAGATCCTAGCAAGGGCAGTATGGCTAGTTTATCTTAACCACATACAACAATCCAACGAGATGGTGGCAATTGAGTTTTTACAGAACCTGCATGAACATTATTCCATGGTGAGAGGGAGACAGATAGCAGTCACTGACGACATAATTGCAGAAGTTTCAGGACTGCCAGCCACAGGACCTGTGTGGACTCTGAAAAAGGTGAGATTGCGGGATGCCATGAAAATCTTCTAGGATGAAGGGCAGAAGCTTACTGTAAAAGGGAAGGGAGTTTTACCAACAACCTTAGGAGAGCCATGAGTAGAATTGGTGAGAATTATCTATAACTACATCACTTGTGACGGCAGGAAAGATGTGGTAAGACCACGACATCTTAAACTTTTAGTTGTGTTAAAGCAAAAGTGCATTGTGAATTTGCCTGTGTTTTTAAATTCTTTATTACATGATGTCACCCAAAGCATGAAGAAATCTCACCATTTAGAGTTGGTAGTAAGTCACCATGGCTTAATATGATGGATAGTCAACCACAACCTTGCCCAACAATAGAGCAGTTGGGAAGAATTGATTTTCGCAATAGATGGGGGACTGGCCTTGATAGCCCCAAAATGGAAACATGATACTGGTGCATTGAGCAGACCTCTGAAATGAAGGAAATCTGTTAGACTGGCAAGAATCAGGAGAATGCTGAGTAATCACCAAGAAGAAAATGGTCAGCCTGTAGAAATACATGATTGAGGAGACGAAGAACCCCCATAATTGTAAGGTGGGGAGAATGAAAAAGAATTGGAGGAGAATGATAAAGGAGAATTAGAAGAAGAGACTGAGCAATTCAGTCAGGAGGAAGAGGAAGCAGAGCAACACAGTGGAATTCCACTTCAAAACCCACTGCAAGAAGATGAGTTGGTGCAGGTTCTAGCCAATATGAGCGAATATGCCCAAGCTCATAGCCCACTTAACTCTCACATCGAAGAAGGACCGCAGGAGCACTATGTTCATGACAAAAGTGTATCTGAAGAACTGTGTGATGAAGAAGAAGGATCGCAGGAGCACTCTGTTCATGACAAAAGTACATCCGAAGAACTGTGTGATGAAGATGAAGGAGAAGAGGATCACTCTGCTCATGATGAGAGTGTATCCGGGAAAGAGAATGCTGAAGGAGAAGAGGAACAATCTGTTCCTAGTCAGAATACACCAGAAGAATTTCATGATGAAGAGGAGGTAGAGGAAGAAGTTGCTTAGGAAACAGCAAAGCAAGCTAGGGTTTCTACCCCTGAACAACTGGATCAACATAGCATTGAAGAAGCACCCCGAAGAGAAAATAAGGAAATTGGCCAAGATGAAGCCACAACACTTGAGGTACAAAGTTCAGGCCTGAGTAAACAAATGGTTGTTCCTTCCAGGAAAATAGAAGAAATTAGAAGATTGCGAAAGGAACAACAGAGACTGCTTAGCGTGATTAACCAACTTCGGCAGCAGATAAGGGTTTTGAAAATGGGGA
Source organism: Pinus taeda (assembly GCA_000404065.3). Lineage (NCBI taxonomy): Eukaryota > Viridiplantae > Streptophyta > Pinopsida > Pinales > Pinaceae > Pinus > Pinus taeda. The sequence continues at coordinate 53,478 of APFE031593961.1, read as the reverse complement.
AGAATACAAAAGGGAACTCTGTGGTAAAGCATACAACCGCTCAAACAAAACCCCTTAAGAAAAATATTAAGAAGACTCAAGTCTAACCTGCCATTCAAAACCAAAAGGAACAACACTCAACTATTGCCCATGTCGAAGTACAAACAGATAACATATCGGCACGTGACAAGGAAATTCGGACACAGGCACGTCCTCTAAGGAAATTCAAACCATAAATATGAGACGTTATAATAAGAAGATACAAGTAAATCTTCTGCCTACAACTACTATGTGGGATAGTGACCTGAGAACAGTAACTCTATGAAAGGATTTGGTACAGGCTCAACAAGCAGTAGAGAAACTTATAGAGTAGACTGTCTCTCGAGAAAAGTATGAGAAATTACAACAACAGCTAAGGAACGTTAACTTATCCGAAAGCCAGGCCTTCGGAGGATGGCGAAAGGAAGAAGAAAGAGTCAAAAAGGTAACTCATAGACTAGACATAGTCATCAAACAAATGGATACCTTATGCTCTCTGTACACTGACGTTCTAGCATGTAGGGCACCTACTAGGAACTATGCTTTGTTTTTAATGGAAAGATATCTACAATTGAAAATTAAAGCTATCAAAGCAAGAGTCCCTATAGAAATAAACACTATTGATGACTTCATAAATTGTTGTAAGCACTACAGGGAGAAAGTTCAGTGACTCTTATGTGAATTCTATTTGCACAATCTTGTATTAGATGGAGAAACAGATCAGAACCCCTGGCCCTTTTATGGGTGATGTCCAACTATAGGCATTTATTTCTTTCGGTGTTAATCAAATAAAGTGGCTTAAAGCCTATAATGTCTTTCAAAGACAAGAAAATGGATTAGACTTATGGGTGAGAGGAGAACCTAGAGACCCACAACAATTATGGAATAAACATAGGAGCCTAATGAGAACTCAGGGAGTGATCGAAGCATCACACAACAGTCATACAACAAGGGATAGAATACTTCTTTACCATCAAATACCTTGCCCTAGCAACAGCCAAGTTTTGATACCAAACTTCTAATCCAAACATCCAAAACCGAGAACCATTCAATTACGAGAACTTTAAGCTAGCTGCTAACTGCCTGGGTATCTACGGTGACCTCGTTTTGAGAGAAGGACCATCTTGGTTAGGCTGTAGATTTAGAAGTCCAATTATTTGGCACCCTGCACTAGGATATCAAGCCTTATATGAAATTCTTGAAGGAAAGATAGGACATTTCTTTGAATTCCTAGCTAGCAATCATGGTTGTAGACCACCTCATGAGATCCCTTATCCACCCTATTCCTTAACTGCCTTGCATGTCAATTATAATGTTTTCATGAGGACATGAAAAAGGGTAAGCAGCGGGGTGTGTTGAGCACTAGAGAAGGTATGTAATTACTACTCATTTTGTCATCTTTTCCTTGAACTCATAACTTATTTACATTATGAAATAAGTATATGGTGAAAGATTATGATTGAATCTAAAAGATTTGTACGCAACGTAAAATGACTAATAATTACCCTTTTCCTATGCAGAAAAAGGAGAAAACGGAAGATCGTCATTCTAAAGGAAAAGACAAGACAAGGTTAATTGTTGTTCCTTTGATAGGGAACCATATCCAAACAAGGCAATCTAAAATAAAGCGTATAAGCTAGGAAAAGGAAGAGGAGATACCAAATCGGCGCAAGAGAATAAGAAGATAACTGAGAACTAATAGTATGGCAAATCCCTCAAGATCCTTTGATCCTGAGGGATCGGTACCTTAACAATTCTCTGTATCATTGATATCTCTGCTCTACTACTATAAGAAGAGGCAACATTGCTAGCCCAAAAGACGGACTATGGTGGTTTTTATGAAACTTATTGTTGTAATTGGAACTTTGATCATCGACTCTCTCTAAAAGAATGATTATTGTAACTCTATTTTGATGCGTAATATATAAACTCTGGTTGTTGTTCCATCTTTGATTCTGGAGTAATCTTAAGCAGTGTGTCCCTGGAGGCTAAGGGCCCGGCCCTGGTGGATCACTTCCTCCTGTAACATTCTTTTCTGATTCGTGTGTGGTTTGATTTCTTTTATTCGCTCTGTTCAGTAATCTAATGTTCCTTACTATTTTACATATTGGTTCTATTATATTTCATCTACTTGAATAAGTAATGTTATTCTCTGCAACAAGAACGTTATGCTATTCATTCTAACTTTATATTGCATCGTTGTTCCTTTAAACAACTGATATTATCATATAACATTGTTGTTCCTTACAGATTTCCGTTGTTGTTTGATTACAGAATAACAATGTTGTATATTCGTAAATCAATATTACTGTGTATTTATCTATGGTTTACTTTTAAACGTGGTTGTTATTCATTTGGGATTGCTCTTCCATCGTGATCACAATTGTTGTTCCTTTATAACCGTGATTCATACTTATTGTATCGAAGCTCAGATTATTGTTCCTTTTAATATAGAAGTGCTATGTGTAATATTCAATTGGGTTTTTCCGTGTATTCACATTTAGTTGAAGTTGTTGTTCAATATTTCATTTCCATTAGTTTGTTGTCCTATTTCTATTTGTTGTTCAAATCATTTCTAAAGTAAATATTGTTGCTCAATTCCTGTAGGATACAATTATTGCTTCATTCATTTCTGTAGGTTAAGGATTTGTTGTTCAATCCTCTTAAATAGATTAGTCGTTGTCCCATTTCTTGTCATTTCAATTACCATTGCTTTGGTGTGCAAAACGATTTGAAACTGTAGTGAACATTGACGTATGTTGTCCAATTCCCAGGTTGATGATCTTTTCCTTGATTGCTTGCATCAGTTTACAAAGGGAAGAGTTACCATTACTATACCCTTAACTGATAAATTGTTGTAGCTATTTGAGTGCATGATTTGACTTTTAAGTTTCTTTTTGTAAGTAGATTTTATTCTAGGCATCCATTTACTCTTGTATTTAAAGCACTATACTACTAGCATTACTCTGACAAATGACCACCTCAAACTGAGTACACTCATTGAGATAACAAATCATTCCTGGATTGATAATTAAAGTAGGGTAAATAGAGGTGAAAATACCCTTTTTACTGCTCAACAATAGGATGGCACAGAGAGGTGTGCAATGGTGTGAGATGCATGGAGTGTTGCAGCAACTCAGAGGTCAGAGAGGGAGCACTTGTCAGCGGCAGATGGAGCTTCAACATCAGAGGATGTTTCTAGCCCAACATGGAGGTCAGTTGGGAAATTTTTTGTTTCTAGAGTTGCTGGAGCAACAACACTTGGGAGAAGTGCTGCATGCAGAACATTCCAAAGGTTTAAGATCATGTTCGACTTGAATGCCTTTCTTGTTGAGAGGGAGTGTTGAAAATGCAACAAGAAATGCTAAAAATAGCATTGCTATAAACAGCAGTTCGGGTACCAATGTTGGACATAGCAACAAGGAATGAAAAATGGAAGTGCTAAAAACAGCATTGCTATAAATAGCATTTCAGGATGGATTCCTTTTTTAGTTAGTCCTTGAACTAAAATAGAGAAGTAAAATTCAAATTTGGTCTTAGAAGCTATTTGTAAAATAATTAATTAATTCATCTTGAGTTAATTAGTTGTAGAAAATCAAACATGAAGTCTATGTGGGGACATGCAACAGTTTCTCCATTGTTAAGGAATTTATCCATCAGTTAAAGAGATAAGAATGAGTTGTAATATTGAGCCGTAATTAGTTAGCTCAGTTAACTAAGTTAAGTCCAGTTAGATTAGTTCAAATAGTTTGTTGAACTAATTTTGAGTTCAGTTAGTTAATGCACGCATGCATGTAATTACTGCACTTTAGATAACTGAATATTCTTTCATAAATAACTCATGCATGTCAGTTCAGTCAGAGACCTAGTTGAGATAAGAGGAAGGGACAATGTACTATCAGTTGGAGGATTTTTCCTATATAGGAAACTCATCCATGCAGAAGGAATTATCTCCTTCATGTTTGTGTAGTTATTTCTGAGCCAAGTGAGTAGTGTGAGGTGGGAATTCATACAAGTGGAAGCACTGGACCCCAGGAAAAACTGCACATGGAAATAGGAGGCTTGGAGGGTAGAGGAGAAGGTTGTGAGAGCCTTTGACTGTCTTTGAGCAGTATTATTTGACTACAAAGAGAGCAGGATAGCTTGAGAGCTGATTATTTTTGTAACTTGAACATATTTCCACTTGTATGATAATAAAAAGATTGGGGTTTTAGGCTGAGGCTTTCCCCAGGTTATTTCTTCTGTGTTATGTGTGATTTATTTCTCATTCTCAGTTATATGTGTTCTCATTGATCTTGCTCATATTCGATTAAGCTTCCACAAAGTTTGTTTTAGAAGTAGATCTTGTATTTTGCTTTAGTATATTGCATAATTGTTGATCTACAATGGGAATTTCCACATCTAGCTTGTGTTAAATTTTCTTCCAAAACAAACACAAACACATTTAAATTTGAAAGAAATATAACACGTTATATTTCGTTCTAGCGCAAACACAAGAACTTAACAACATTTTAGGACTAAATAAGTCTAATGTGTGCTAGATTAACAACATTGCAATGTAAACTAAAATCTATGTGTTAGATTTCCTTTTAGCGCAAACTCAAGCACATAGAAACATTGTAGAGTGTGAAATCTAGCAAGTGCTAGATTTATGTCTACCACAAATACAAAACACGTTGCTAACAACAACATTGTAGAGTATAAGAAATCTAGCTCGTGTTATATTTTCTTCCAACACAAACACAAGCACATTTAAATTTGAAATAAATCTAACACATGCTATATTTCCTTCTAGCACAAACACAAGAACATAACAACATTGTAGGACTAAATTAGTCTAATGTGTGCTAGATTAACAACATTGCAATGTAAAACAAAATCTAACATGTGTTAGATTTCCTTTTAGTGCAAATTCAAGCACAGAGAAACATTGTAGAGTGAGAAATCTAGCAAGTTCTATATTTATGTTTACCAAAAATACAAACACGTTGCCAACAACAACATTGTAGAGTATAAGAAATCTAGCTTGTGTTAAATTTTCTTCCAACACAAACACAAGCACATTTAAATTTGAAAGAAATCTAACACATGCTATATTTCCTTCTAGCACAAACACAAGAACATAACAACATTGTAGGACTAAAAAATTCTAATGTGTGCTAGGTTAATTTCTATCACAAACACAAGCACATTGCACGCTAAAGGAAACATAACACATGCTAGATTCCTTCTAGCACAAGAAACCCTATTTCCAACAACAACATTGCACTGTGAAATAAATCTAGCGCATGCAAGATTTCCTTCTAGCCCAAAGATAAGCGCATTTCCAATAACAACATTGCAAGGTGAAAGAAATCTAATGTTTGTTAGACTTCCTTCTAGTATAAACACAAGCAGACAAAAACATTGTATGGTGAAAGAATTCTAGCGCGTGCTAGATTTACTTATAGCACAAACACAACCATGTTGACAACAACAACATTTTTATATCTTAGGCTTTTGTGATCCATATTGTAAATGAGAGTGTCTTTTGGATTAATCAAATCCTAATGATGTGATTAATCTGAAAGACACTCTCATTAACAACAGCATTACAGGGCAAGGAAATCTAGTGCATGCTAGATTTCCTTCTAACACAAACACAAGCACATTACAGGATGAAAGAAATCTAACTCGTGCTAGATTTCCTTCTAGCACAAACACAATAACATAACAACATTGTAGGGTTAAATAAATATAACATACACTAAATTTACTTCTAGCATAAACTGAAACATATTTCCAATAACAACATTGCAAGGTCAAAAAATTATAGCATATTTCCTTCTAGAAAAGACAACCAAATTTCCAACCACAATATTGCATTGTGAAAGAAATCTAGTGCATGCTAAAATTTCCTTCTAGCTCAAGCACAAGGACATAAAAACAACGTAAGGTGAAAAAATATAGCATGTGTTATATTTTCTTTTAGCAAAAACAAAATCCTATTGTTAAAAACAACATTGTCAAACAAAAGAAATCTAACACATGCTACATTTCATTCTATCATAAATACAAGTGCATTGCTAGTAAAAACATTTCAATATGAAATAAATCCAATGAGTAAACACAAGCATGTTTCCAACAACACTGCAGGGCAAAAGAAATCTAGAATGTGTTAAATTTTCTTCTAGCACAACCACAAGCACATAAGAAAATTGTAGGATTAAAGAAATTCAACACATGTTAGGTTTACTTTTAGCACAACCACAATTATATTGCCAACAACAACATTGCAAGGTAAAATAAATTTTGCACGCGATAGATTTTCTTCTATCACAAATATAAACACCTTATCAAAAACAAAATTGCAAGGTACAATAAATCTAAGATTTGCTAGATTTCATTCTAGCACAAATACAATAGCATAACAACATTGCATGCTAAAAGAATTCTAGTACGTGTTAGATTTACTTCTAGGACAAAAGCACGCATATTGTGAACAACAATATTATAGGCCAAAGGAATTCTGCCACGTGCTTGATTTTCCTTTATCAAAAATAGAAAATAAATTGTCAATAACAACATTGTAATGTGACATATATCTAACATATGCTAGATTTACTTTTAGCACAAACACAAACAGATAGCCAACAACAATATTGCAGATCAAAAAAATTCTAGCGCTCGCTATATTTTATTCTATCACAAACACAAACACATTGCCAACAATAGCATTACAAGGTGAAGGAAATGTAATGCATGGTAATCTATTTATGGCACAAACAACCAAATTTCAATAACAACATAACATTTTGGAATAAATATAGCACAAGTTAGGTTTCCTTTTAGCACAAACATAAGCATTATCAATAAGAATATCACAAGGTGAAAAATTTAACAAGTGCTAGATTTTATTCTAGCACAAGATTACATCACAACTTAAATCAACATAAATCAAGCACATGCTAGATTTCTTTTTTGCACAAACACATTGCTGAAAACACCATTGCAAGGTGAAGGAAATTAACCCATGCTATATTTTCCTATAGAAAAAACACAACCACATAAAAACATGGTAGGGTGAAAGAAATCTAGCTCCTGTTAGATTTACTTTTAACACAAACGCAAGTATAATTACAACAACATTGGGCCCACATTTTGCAGTTGATCTCATATTTTACACCTCAATACTCTATCATGGGGAAGAATATAAACACTAGTAAAATAAAAGTGTCTAGATATTTATTATACAAGGTCAATCGGAAAATTCAAAGGTGGCAATTCAACACCTTGGGTGTGTTGCCCCGAAACTCTGTAGAATGAAAGATAAATTCAGGTGGTAGCAATTCAAAGGTTCGGTATTTAGGTTTGGAAGTTTTTGTGGTTTGAACTTCATCATCTTCTGATCTAATCGATGGCCACGTGGTCTCCAAAAGCTGACGTGTATTGTCTAGTTCAACCAAACCTGAATTTGGTCAAGAAGCAAACTAAAAATGGAATAGGTAAAATATGGTTAAATCGTTTGAGGACACGTGGCCCCCATGTGTGTCTAAGGCAGGCGTGAAAATCGAACGGGTGGAGACAAAGCTCAGAGGAAAAGAAAAATCATGGTCATTGGTTGTTGATGTTGACATAGGCCGAGGGATTGTAGGGTCGCTAACATTTATGTTATTGTAATTACTAATTTTTTTAATGGGAATTAATTTTTTGGATTAATAAATTATACATTATTTTGTTTTGGTAATATTTTGGGTCTTCTTGAATATGAATTCAAGCTCTTCTTCTCTTAGGAATGGCTAGGGAGTACTGTAAATTACTCTAAAATGTTTGATGATAGCGTAGATTTGTTATGTCAAGCAATAAGCTCAATATATGAAGCGAAATTTGAGCACAGATAAGAGATGAAGTTAGAATAATCTCTTACTATGTCTCCTCTTTCACCTGTACAAGATTGTTCATCTCCTATTGTTACTGCAAGCTACCCATCTTTCAACCATACTTTGGGGCTTTAGGAGATATGACCTTGAAGTTTGTTACTATTGAATGCAAAAATACCTTTTTCAATTACATTTGTTCCTGTTTAATGAAAACATAACTTCTTTCAATTACATTTTTTCTAATTATACTGCAGTGGTGATATTATTTATGTCATTTTTGTACATGCAGGTTCAAAAGGAAAACAAACTCGGGCCAGTTCAATGTCAGAAGATGCTGGACAAGATGTGGCAGGCAATGAGTCTACAATAAATGGGAACACCTACTTTTTTACAAGTTCAATGGGAGTGGGTACAGAATTGGCTAACCCAGAGCAAGCAACTGATGGAAATCAAGTCCAGACAGAGGGTAGCACTAGAGAAAGGCTAGCACCATCCATCCAACATTATTCTCTATGATTCCCTACATAACAGTCTTCACAAGCAAAATAAAAAATGTTTCTCTCATACCCCCACAAATTCCTTAGATTACTGATAAACCTACTTTTCAAGACAACAATATTCCACACGTAGAATCTAGTACTAATAAATTGATAGAGAACGTTCCCAAAACTTCATGGGTCATTGGGAAATGGAATCTTGTCTGTAGATTGGGAGGGTTGTCATCAACATTTGTGTTTGTTCTCTAGCTATCTCAACTTGGTTTATTTGATGTATGTGTTGAGAAAGTTTGGTATTGGAATGTTTGTGCTTGACTTCTTTGATTTTCTAGGGGTTCATAGGGAAAACAAATTGAGTCTGGTTAAGTATCTATTCACACTCCTAGTATATCCTAATTTAGAGAGTTCACTGTAAAGTGTTCCCTCTAGGAAACTCGTGGCTTTGTTTTTAGCTAATTGTACTAAGGTATGTGGGTTCTAATGTTGGGTATCCAATTCAATGGGGGTTGAGATGGCGATCCCTTCAAGCAGCTTGGTCTGTTTGATGATTCTAGGTGATGAATTTCTATGGTGGTGTCAAATCCCTGAGGAAGTTGTGGTTGGTATATTCTCCTATTTCTTTACAGGTCATGTAATTTATAACAATTGTTATAGGTGTGACCCCTTTATTTCCTTCATTTTTCCCAGGAAGCACATGTGTTGTAGGCGGAGTGGGGGAAACATCTCGAAAGGCCAGCGTAGAACAATGCTTTTACCCAAGATGATCATACTACATGTTTCAATGTTGTGCCACCTGAGACAAGAAGAGAGATTTTATAGCTTGAAACCCAAGATGGGGTGGAGAGGCAATGCACTCATGTTCTAAAATTATGAATGAGGTATCTACTTGGATTTAGACCTTGGTCACACTAGGGGATGAAAGAAGAAGTATTTGAACTTAGTGGAAAATTGCATTGGAAGATGAAAACTCTGTTGATGTTGGTTTTTAAGGACAAATAATTTGAGAGGTATAATGTCCTTACCTCCTTGTAAGACATTAAAACAATGTTGAGGAACCAACACTTCACCCTGGATAGGTTATATGCAAGGCTTGCCCATGTGGAGGGACACTCATAATGCAACTCTAACATTGTTGCACCTCTAGGATCAAGTGTCTGAGACCTAATTACCATTTCATTTTCTGAGTCTAATAGATTCTCTTTCTTGTCACGTTTTAGTTCTTTGTCATGTATGGCTTGGATAGCCCAATAATAAGGGATTTTGTAATCTATATCTTGTTACATGGCCTATTTTTGAAGAAAAAATTATTTAGGAAAGTTTTAGCCTTTTGGACCTTGGTAGCCTAATAAATACACAAAGAAATCCTCTTTTGGATATATGCTACAACCATGTATATATGAACATTTTTTAGTAATATAAAGTATTAATTGACAAAAAAAAACACAACATTAAGATATTCTATAATTAGCTAAAAAATTAATATAAAAACCATAAACAATGAGGCAAAAAATTGAAATTAAATTCAAGAAATATTTCATACTTTAAAATAAATTTTAAGTGAATCATAATTTCATAATAATAATATAGTTGAATTTAGAAATATCCTAAGAGAAAAAAACAAATATATATTTTTTTATTTTTTATTTTTTTGGGTAAAGACTGTTCTAAATATATTAAAAAGAAAAAGGATATTTACAAAGAGGAGTTACCCTCTGAGAGAGTTATGAATCTCTCTCTGTCAAGAAGCCATTCCTAAACTGAGATTGTTTACTGCTCTTACACCATATTTCAACTTGTGAATCAGAGCAGAAATACAAAAACTTACAGCCAGATTGCAAAACCTGTCATACTTAAACTGGACAAATAACAAAACAGCTTAATATTGCTAGCCTGGACAGCAAACTAGATATCGCCGTGCAAAGGGTCCTGATGAACAGTAAAAAAGACAAACATTAAACAAAAAACCAGAGGCCTGCCTGGGAGCTCCCAACATTGTGTGGGCTTTATCTGGGTACATCGTCTCCAGTATCCATCTCCTCATCCGATTCACAGACCCATTTCACCATGAGACCATCTTGCACATCCGTGGGCTTGACTCCTGGGGGGAGCTTGAGTTTCAACAGATTGCGAAAGCGATTGTCCGGTAATTTCTTCGTTTGGTCTGACTGTGCTATACCTTGCTGAGGTTCCGCCATTCCTTTGGCTTTCTCCTCCGTTCCCACCTTCTTTTGGCTGATGCTGTGATCCTCCATCTGATCTTGGACTGTCGTAATCCTGGGGGAGTGAGGCTGGTCCGTGGAGGTTGACTGAGTACTAATGGTGTCCTCCTCCCGCGGTGAGTCTTCCAGAGGGGTAGGGGAGTGTTCCCTCTCTGAATTCTCAGAGCTGGCCTGTTCTTCCTCTTCTTCCGAGAAAATTACTGTAACCATAGCCATGACTATGGGTTTATGTAACCTGCTCTTAAAGCGAAATTTTGTTGTTTGAACTGAGTTGTTGAGCGAGGATTCTGAATCCTCCGAGGCTTGGGCAGAGGGATAAGCCATAGCTATTGGAGAAATTCTGCATGGAGACGACCTGCCCCTGCTCCCCGTCCCTCCCCTGTTGCCTACATTTCGGCCCCTTCTTGGAGTCGCTCTGAGTCGGGGCGGCATCTTCAGAATAGGCCGCGTGTTGGTAACACTTCCCAACTGCGAAGGAAGACCCGTGTGCTTGGAATTGACCGAATCCTCGCTGGTGGCAACACAGACCCCTGCTCTGAGACGCCCGACAGCCAAATTCCTCCCCAAATCCTTCGGAAATAACTCAATTATTAACCCGTCTCTTCCCCAAGCCTCTGTCTCAGACCGAAGTATTTCTATCAAAACAGGAGGGGATAGCCTTGCGTTAACCTTCAACCCACCACTACTGCTCCAGGGAGGCTTCTCCTACTGTCGCTTCACCCTTTGTGGTAGAGCAAACCACACAGAATCACCTCCTCTGGCAATCTCAGGCCAAAGCCTACCATCCACTGCACCTCCGTCTAACAAACTGCTCGCCTCTGCATCATCAAAATTCACTCAGCCATTCTTCATCCTCCCTTGTTTTATTTCTCTTCCCTCCGCCACCTGCGTACCTGTTCCCTGCACCCGCATTGAATAGCTTTCAATGTCCGTCACCTCGGCGGTTAACCCCATTCGAAATTCATTCCTTGCCACCTGCCTCCAGCTGCCTGTGTGTGGCTTCATGGCATGCGAATTAAAGTTCAAGTGAATCACCCGCATCCGGGTAAGAGAAAAAACAAATATTAGATGAATAAGAATTTTTTATGAAAGACATGTGAATATCAAATAGAAATATTTGAAATAAATTTTAGAGTTTTATTAGATATCTCACACATTTCATATCGTGGTGAGAAATTTTAAAGTTAAAAATAACATATTTTTGAAATTACAAGTTCAAATATTAGTGTAAGGTTTGAGGGTTTTAACATAATTACATTTTTTTCTTATTCTAAAATTGTATATTTTAGTTTATTGTAATTTAGTCTCTCTCTCTCTCTCTCTAATATATGTATATATATATATTGGATTTGTGTAGTCAATTTAAAAATAAAATGAAAATAAAAAAATGTTGAAAGAGATTTTAAAAACAAATTAAGGTTTTGTTGTTTTTTCATTCAAAGCAACCAAAATGGTTATGCCAAAGTTAAATACAAAGTAACCAAATCAACAAATATGTGGGTAAATTTTTTAAAGCTAGCAAAAAGACATTGTCATTTGGGAAGACACTTACATTTGTCTTGGGAAAACATTATCGATTGGGAAAGACACTTTTGAAGATCTTGAGGAGGTCATTGACAGATATGTGGACCCACTTGTGAGCAATCTGAAGGCAATCCTTGCTTACAGGAAATTTAGAAGGGGCACAAAAGAAAAGTTTAATAATGTGCTGCCGCAAGAAAATTTTGAAAATACAACAAGAATTTCATATTATTTATCTATTTAACATGAGCATATTGGTGCATTTATTCTCTCTTATATCAGGGGCACAAATCTACACGATGACTATGTAGGGTTATATATTAAAAGTTTCAAATTCATAAAAAAGGATTTTTGACAATTGTGACAAACTTATCGCTCATTTCTAGAAGCACATCAATGATGTTAATTAATTATATATTCTAAAATATTATATATATAAATTACTATTATTTAAAATTGATAAATATATTATGTTTTTTATTAAAAAGATTATTTATAATTATATTAACAAATCAATTGAATAAATTTATTATTTTTAGTTAATTTTTTTACTGTTTATTATATCTCTTCCTACCAAACCGTTACTCTCAACATAAAAGCATATATACATATAAACATTATTTATAATAAAAAAACTTATTTAAATCCATGTTAAATTTAAATTTATTAATAATTTTTTTTTAATATTAGAAAAACAATAACTCTTTAGACAAACATGTAGAACAAATGAAAACTAAAGTGTGCTTGCAGCCAATCCAAGCTGAAGTGTGCTTCTATAATTTCAACTCTAAAATCCCTAGTAGCAGAAAAACTCTTAAGAGGATTCCATTGTTGCCCAATCTTTTCATCACATATAACACGCTTTAGAGGTTTCAACCCTCCAATTGATTTAGGCAACTTCCTCAACCAAGAACACTCTCTCATTTCAAGCTCCTCGAGCTTTTTCAGCTGCCCTATTTCCTCAGGAAGCTCTTTCAAGCACTCACATAAACAAATGTCCATATATTCCAGCTTCCCAAGTTTTCCAATAGATGTTGGAGGTTCTTTTAAACCACATCAACCAATCTGTAACATAAAAATTTTAATTTTAATAATTAAATTAAAGGAAAGCAAAAGGGGGGTGGGGGATATATCGGTGCATTCAGATCTTGCAATCTCCTAACAAAATAATCAACCTTAGTCATGCTTGGAATTTATTTATGTCTAAAAGCCCAAACGCAGAAAAGAGATAGAGCATCACCATCATTCGGTGCATTCAGATCTAGCAATATCCTAACAAAAGAATCAACCTTAGCCATGCTTGGAATTGATTTATGTCCAAAATCCCAAACGCAGAAAAGGGATAGAGCATCACCATCATCCAGTAGTGGCAATTGCAATTCATAAATCTGAGTAGAAATCATTTTTAGGATGGTAGAATGATCTCGGGTTGTCACAAATCTCTTATATCCTACACCTTCAAATAACATTTTTTCCAAATTTGCCAGAGACCAGACATCATCCAATATCACCAAAGTTGGCTTGGCTTGCCTTAGCAGTTGTTGTTGTAGCTCTCTATGTGCTTCCTCCACATTCTGAAATTCAAGTCTCTTCCTCCAAAAAATATTCTACCACATGGTCTCTGAAATTACCTTCAGGTTTGGGGACTCTGACATAGTGAAGGAAATGATATTGTTTTGGAAAACATCATTGATGTATTTATCCCAATGCCCCTTTCTGGGATGAAATGCATCAAAAAAATTATGATTATGGATGGGTGCACACAATATACATAGGTTTCTTGTATTGTCTATAAAACCATATGAACCAGTGAAATAAGTTCTTAATGGCTCTTTGAATTTCTTTTCACAAAAGGAAATGGTTGCATTTAATAAAACATTGGAGAAGACAAAGAATGAATGTAAATCCCTATGAAAAAAGGGGACAAAATGCAGAACAATGTTGAGTTGGATGTTAAAAAATAGTTGCAGTATTTATATATTGATTCAAAATCACAATCCTAACAAAAGGATCAACATTAGCCATGCTTGGAATTGATTTTTGTCCAAAAGCCCAAATGCAGAAAAGGGAGAGAGCATCACCATCATTCGACACATTCAGATCTAGAAATATCCTTAAAAAAAAATCAACCTTAGCCATGCTTGGAATTGATTTCTGTCCAAAAGCCCAAACATAGAAAAGGGACAGAGAATCACCATCATCCAGCAATGGAAATTCAGAGAATCGCCATCATCCAACAATGGCAATTCATAAAGCTGATTAGAAGTCATTTTTGGGATGGTACAATGTGTAGAGCATTGGAAAGGTATGTTTTAACGAATAACTTAGTAGTGTTTCAAGCAATAGTTGTAACCTTTTCTTTATTATACAATAGGGAGAATGCAATGAGAATGAATACAAATGACCCAATCACTGAAAGTTATCTTCTTTATGCAGGAAAGGACAAAAGTAAGAAGGCGCGGTGCTAAACAAGAGTCCCATGAGCAGATAATGGCTGTCCCCCTAAAACCGAATAAAGTCCAGACCAGGGCGAGTAAATTAAGGCAGATCAATCCGGGACGAGATGAAGGGCTATCAGTTCGGACGACTAGGCAGAGAAAAGAAAGGAGTTAACAGTTTAACAGATCCCTCAGGATCTTTGATCCTGAGGGATCGTTACGTTCAATTATTTTGTTGTTTAGTTAACTCGGCCATTACTTGTATAAGAAGGGGCGGCATCAAAGACTTAAGGGACGTCGGGAATATTTTGTGTTTTTACTTTCTGTTTATAAGCTACACTATTGGTTACACTCAGACTATCGAATCTCTTTGAGACTTAGTTTTGCTGTACTATCATTGATGCGTTAATATAATATATCTGGTGTTATTTTCCCTTTGCATCTGAAGTAAGTTACGTCGGTGTGCCATTGAGAGCTAAGGGCCCGACTCCAACGGACACTGGCTGATTGTATCATTACAGTTTGGCTTTGTGTGGTTTGTCTATTGTTCTCAATAATCTGATATACGTACATGTTGTTCCATACTTGTTCGTCAGTAGTTTTCCTTTTGTAAATCTTTGTAACGAGTTTACATCCTATTTCCAGAATTGATCACATAACATTGTTCTAAGTTGTTCACTTCCGTTACAAACTTTATAAGTGGAATGTTTCAGCTACATATGGTTGGAGTAATGGACTACTGGTAATCGTTTCAGATTATGTTTATATATGATTGACGTTTCCTGTTTATGGTGATTTGCTGTTCTATTTGATTAACTGTCTACTTGTACAAAAGATTTCTCTTTATTTGTATGTAAGTTGATGCCAAGAATTGAGAGTATTGAACTCGCGAGATTTAGTTTCTTTCCTGCTGTTCCTTTTTACTGCTGTTCCATTTCCGAGTTGCTGTTCCATTTCTGAATTGTTGTTCCATTATGTTTTCTTGTTGTTCCTTTTTACTTGCATTCATTGGTATTGTGTGGGAGGAGGATCAAGGCTGTCGTGAGACACAGCGGACGCTATTATGCTCCCAGATCCATGATCCATACTCTAATTTCTTTTCCTTTATCAGTTTCTAAAGGGATGGGTTACTGCTTCCGTACCCTTGACTGAAAAAGTTGCCGTGTGTGATTTCTTTATGCAGAAGTAATTTAGCATAGCTTAGCATCCATTTACTCTTGTATTTCTTAGATCTATACTACGAAGCATTACTCTGACAAATCGCCTCAAATTGAGATACCCTTCGCAATAACAGAAACGTTCCCGGATTGACTTGTAATGTGAGATAACTAGAGGTGAAAAAGGCCCTTGTTACAGCTCTACACATACCACATAGTATGAGTAGAAATTTCAAAAATCTATTCATTCGAAAAATATCTTCTACCAGTGTACCTTCATCATTAGTGTCTAATCTAGACAGGCATTCAACAACTACATTATCCTTGTTTGGTTTATCTATGATGGTAATTTCAAATTATTGAAGTAATAATAACCACCTTGTGACACACCCAGGAGTTATAGGTTTATTCATCAAGTACCTGATTCTTGTGTGATCAGTATGCACAAAATTAGGATATCCAATAATGTTACCGTACATTTTAATTCAATAGGTGTCAAATTCTTGCTGACATAGTATACCACATATGGCTTCTAGTGCTCTTGATGTCCCAAAACTGCCCATATTATTGTTTGAGAGGCACTAGTGTGGATGTGAAATGGGAGTTCCAAATTAGTACCTCGCAAGATCGGGTCTTGGTAGCTTAGTTCCTTGATTTTTTCGAAAGCGTCTTCACACTCCTCTGTTCCCAAAAATTCTGGATCTTTAGTTAACATTTGAAAAGGTGGAAATGTTATTCTAGATTTTTTTTTCTATAAAATGTCTGTAATAGCCAATGCAACCAATAAAACTGCCTGCATGTGTGGGTGTCTTTGGTATAAGAAAATGTAATATTACCACCACCATGGCCAGATCAACTTGAATTCCAACAACTGAAATTAAGTGTCCCAGCACAATACCCTCTTATCGCATCAGATGACACTTAACTGTACTTAGAGAAAAATGCATTTGTATGCATCTTTTAAGCACCTTCTCCAAGTTTGCCACCCCTTCCTTAAATGATCCCCCATATTGTGTAAAATCATCCATATAAATCTGGACAATTTCATCGACTAGATCGAAGAAAATCCTTAATATTTCCCCTCTCGAAAGTAGCAGGCACAATGAAAAGACCAAATGGGAGGACCTGGTATTCGGAACTCCCCTAAGGGAATGTAAAAGTGGTTTTATCCTAATCCTCAGGAGCTATTCGGATTTGGTTATACCCACTAGACCCATCCAAGAAGGAAAAAAACTTCTTCCCAGCTACAGTATCAAGGACTTGGTCAATGAAGGGTAAGGGAAAATGATCTTTCAAGGTTTCTTTTTTCAACTCCTTATAGTCCACATGAAGCCGCCACTTACCATTGTTTTTGGGAACAATAACTAGTGGGGACACCCATTGACTATCCAAGATAGGGAAAATAAATCCTACATCCAATAACTTCTGAAGTTCCTCTTTGACAATGTTTTTTAGAGGGGGATTCATTCTTCTTTGGGGCTATCTCATAGGCCGACAATATTCTTTAATGTATATATGATGAGTGCATAAATCAGAAGGGATACCCTTCATATATGTATAATCTCATGTGAATGGTTCCTTACGTTCATGAACAAGTTTTAGGTGTTGTTCGGTCTGGGATGGTGAAAGATTGACACTAATATTCAATGTCTTCCTTGGCTTAATTTCTACAAGGATATTGCACAAGGTGGAACTACATGAATATATTCGTCTTCAATTCCTGATTCAATAGTTTCCCGTGTTTCACAGCTCCTAACAGATTGTAGAAATTGATGAGTTGTATCAGAAACATCATGGGGGATACTAATAAAAGTATTAATAGTATCATCTTCTATTTCATTTTTAAAAAAGAGGACTTGACTAATAGTAAGGACTGGTCTAGTCTCCTCACTTTCGGCTTCAGATCCTTCTAAAGGTAGGCAATGTTGTTTAAATGTTTTTTACTTAATGAACTTGGTTCTACAGGGGTGAAGAATAAGGTTCTTTGTATTTTCCCCGTTATATATCACCATATTTCATAACCATCATCTAATATAGGCATCTGTAGTTGCTAGCCAAGGTCTTCCTAAAATCAGCGGGTGACCACTAGCTAGGGATTATGTATGTAATACCAGAAGATCAACGAGATAACACCATGAGTCTACCAAAAAGGTTATGTCTTCCAATTTTCATATTGGTCTCGCTATAGATCTATTTGCTAATTCCAAGATAGTAGGAGTTGGTTTCATGTTTCACGGACCTAATGTGAGCATAGTTTTAGATGTCAGAACATTAATCGCAACCCCCAAATATACCAGCATATTTGGGATGTCAACCCCATTAATCTGCACTATCATAATTGGGTTCTGTGGATCTCCATATCTCATAAGCACATATTTTCACAACATAATTTCTAATAGCTTCTGCATAACATGAATGGTAAACAAGTCCTTTGTTTTCTTTCTAGGTTTCTTGGAACAATATTCTTTAATTGTCTTAGCATAAATAGGCACCTCCTTCATATCTTGGAGTAAGGGAATTTTGACAAATAGGTTCTGCAGTTCCCCTAAGAGGTCAAATTCTGGTCAAGGATTATGTTAACTCAGGGCTAATATCTCTGGATAAGGCAGATCAGCTAGGCAACCCTGAGTAGCACTCGAATGAGGAGGGGGTTGTTTGACATAATTCTGGTTTGACTCATTCTTAGCTAATTGGGATTTGGGTTCTAGATATTCATCACCAGTATGTTCAATGATAATTGGTGAAGTCTGAGAATTTACTCCCCGACCATATCGAATATTTATATCCTTACATTTTGTGGTAGAAATTCTATATGAAGGAAGCTTGAGAGTTTCACTCAGATGAATACCCTTATTATTAGGATTTGGATTAGTTTAGATAGGAAGCTAAGGACGAGGAGGGGAACTAGAGGGAATGTTGGAAGGCAACTGTAACTATTGTTGTTGAATAGATTGAGGGAATTGACCAAGAGTAAGGGAAGGTCCTCGCAAGTTCTGAGACGATGAAGGGTTTGAACTAGACTGAGGGAACCAAGACTGCGAAGGTCGATATTGATAAAATTGTAGCCATGATTGTGAAAAGGGTACCAACTAAGGGCCCATATTTAAATTGCTAAAATATTGAGAAAGGTCCTAAGGCATACCTTAATTTGGGCTTGGTAGTTGTGGCTGCCATCGTTTCTTGGAACCCATAAAGCATAGTTTCTCTACTCCTTCATCCTTTCCCTAGAATATTGTGTTCAGCCCAGGAACAGTCGAACATGACATAGTGGAGTGATCATGTTCACTTATTGCACAAGTCTCTGCAGTATTTAATGAACATTCCTTTAATGGATGTTTCTTCCTGTACTTAGGGTATAAGATGGCCATGGTCCTTTCTAACTTCATTTTCTTTATTTTTCTTGTAACGTGTCCATCTGAGAGGAAAGTGTACCCAGGATGTCAGTCTTCAAGTTATCTAGCAAATTCTCGATTTCTTCCTTTGTAATTCCTCTACTAGATAGTTTAGAGGTCTGAATCCCTTGCTTATTCCTTGTAGCCCCTCATGAACACTGAATGCATAACTCACAGTAGATTCAAAATCCTCCTTAGATATATCACCCTTTCCTACTATATTCAAAAGATCTAGAGAGTCCTCCCTTAGGGCCCGGAGAAAAATAATTTTCAAGATATCCTTAACCAGATCGCTATGGTTGGATCTCTGTAGGGTACATTTGAAATGTTCCACACAATGCTTCATATTCACATCCTCCTTCTGCATAAATTTAAAAATTTATTCTATTTCCCAGGATTTACAATAATCCTGGTAGTTCTCCAGAAAATCTTTCTTCATCTCATCCCATTAGGAGATAGATTTTCCACCTAGACCCATAAACCATCATAGAGCTCTCCCTTTTAGAGTAGCAGTAAATATTTTCAATTTCTAATTATTAGTTTTGTAGTCATATCCCCTACATACAATATCAAATTCGAACAGAAATGTATCTACATCTTCTGAGGAAATCCCATTAAAGTTAGGCAAAGAAGTCAATGGAATGGGCTTCATCAGCACATCACCTCTAATGTCTCAAAATGGAAATTCAATCGACGAGGTTGGATGTGCCATGAATACCCTCCAATAATCACAGAAAACTTCAACAGGTTCCTATTGTATGACAACTGATGGTTGAGGTTGCTTAACAACACTTCCCTAATCGCGTGGTGAAGCAAATCCTTCCAAATTTCCTTCTGCAGGTGCACTTGGATTGATTTATTTTTCTGACCCTCTAGTCACTTCTTCCTCTTCTTCTACTACTGAAAGGTATTTTCTCTGATGCTTTTCTCTCTACTTCTCCTCCTTTTGTCATTGAAAGGGGTGTCCTCACTACTGAGGGTAGTATTGGATGTTCAAAATACTTCCCCTCAAACTGTGTGTGAATCTTCACCCTAACTGTGGCTCGTGAAGATGCTTCGACTTCATCTTTCGCAATGATTTCTTGAATGTATGTGTTCCTACCTATTCCTTCCTTTCCTTGGGGATCCTCCTCAGCCCCTTTTATTCAGATCTTTATTCATGCAATTAAAACATTAAAAGTTCGCACAGCTCAGGGCTTGGAGTAGGGTAAGGGAGCTTCCCTCCCAGGGCGAGAGAATGGTTTGCAACAGAAAAGAAAAAAAATAAAAAGGTAAAGAGAATCGTAAGCTCAAGGCCTAGAGTAAGGTAAGAAAACTTCCTTCTCGGTGGGGAGCGAGTGATTCTTAAGAGAAAAAAAAACCAATCAAGAGAATTCTAGACTCAAGACCCAGTGCAAGGTAAGAAAACTTCCCTCCCCACGATGAGAGAAAGGTTTTAAAAGAAAAGAAAAAGGAAAGCATAATAAGCAAAGAAATACTTAGCTGAGGGCTTGGAGTAAGTACAAAAAACTTCCTTCCCCAGGGTGAGAGAGCGGCCCTTGTGCAATAAATCAAAGGGAATATAGAAAAGGCAACAATAATAAAGCTCGAAACTTGAAGCAGAGTAAGAAAAATTATCTTCCTAGAACACGAGATTAATCCAATGATCAATGTCGACTATGCTCTTGCACCATTGATACCTCCTCGGCAATGGTGCCAAAATGTTGGTGTCCAAGTGTGAAAAATACTATTCAACCCTTTTCCACATTAATTATCAATCCAGGATCTACTAGTTATTGCAAGGCCAACATGCAATGTATATGCAGGGGCAATTGCACAACCCAGAATTGGCCAAGGATTCATTAAGAAACAATAAACAATTGTAACAACAAATGGAAATTACAAAAATAATCAACTGTAACAAAAAATATAAATGATAACAACAATTAACTGTAACAAAAATTCAATTCACAACATTTACATCAAACTTTTTTTCCCGTGGAAAAATCCGTAACTTTTTATTATATAGAAAAATTACATATTGTAGATGTTGTTGCATATGCTGTAATGAGTCACTATGGACTATATACAAAATAACTTACTATGAACTGTTTCAGATACACCACGTAGGGCAATCTGCTATAATCAGATGTGAGATAACCTGTAGTATTTCTAGTTTAGGCATGTACATAAGCCACACAGGACCCTTCCAAAAATTTCCTAAAGTTCCAAAAAAAATTGTGATTTTTCAAAAATTTACAAAAAAAACAAAAAGTATTTGTCAAGTACCAAAGTCCCTCATATAATGTGGATCTATATATGGCCGATGATAATATTGATATTCATTTGTCCCTCTTTGTTCTGTTATCACCCATTCACCTCTGGGAAATAGCGCGGCCTCCTTGGATAATTTGTAAACGTCATCGTTATGCCCCCTGTATATATGAGTGCAAGAGATATTGTTAAATTCTGCCTTGAAAATATTTACTTCGTTTAAAATGTTGTTGAGTGTGTGTATGTGACAAGGAGAGATGCCATTGAACCAATTTATGATAATCTTTGAGTCCCCAAATATATTTAATATGTTGCACTGGTGTCCCAAGGAGAAATGCACTAAGTGGCACAAGGTAATGAGCTCAGCAAAGTTATTGGTCCCAACTCCCAGTCCCATCTTGACTTTACAGAGGTGTTGTCCACTGATATACAAGATGAAACCACTGCCACACCCCTGTTGGTTTGCAACTCTGTCAAAGATCACACAGGGATTGTTTTTGTCTATACAAGGAGGAGGATGTGGGCGACACATTCTAGGAGGCGGAGGGTCGGGCAGTTCCTTGAAAGTAGAAATAATGCCAGCCTCAATGTGAGGCCAATGTGTTGGTCTATTATCAAAGATGAGACGGTTCCGGGCCTTCCATATATACCAACTGACAAGCAAGGGGAGGTTCAGAAGATTTGATCCCTTGTGTCTATTGGTCCAATTGTCCCATGCGCTTCCCAAATCATTTCCATCCCATTGCCCTGTGTAACGGATAGTGGAGGATAAGGCATTCCATAGGGAGATTATGACGCTACATCGCAAGAATAGGTGGACTGAAGATTAAAATTCACATTTACAAAGTATGCACCAGGTAGGTCCATGAAAAGCTTTGTGATTAAGTTTTCCCCCGTGAGCACCTTGTCCCTCAAAATGCACCAGAAGAATAATTTGGTTCGTGGTGGAGCAGTGAGTTTTCAAATGTTTCTCCACCAGGATAAAATCATTTCAGGTCTCTTATGAATATTTAAAGAAATGTATCCAAATTTTGGAGAATATCTGCCATTCTCGGCCAAGCACCATATTAATTCATCAGGTCCCTCCTTGATCCTAATGTCAGATTCAAATAGCGCTGATATATACTCCTTCCATTCCAGGTGCCATCTAGGGGGCAGGTCAAGTTGGCGGGATGATTTCCACGCTTGTGCAAAAATCCATGTATTTTTTTGATCTGTAATATATGAGAGAACTTGATCTCATGGGAATGGAGATACCTAATGATATCTTGAGAGAGTAAGTGCCTTCCTCCACCTCCGATCCACAGGTCCAGATCAATCCGAGCCAGGGAGCCATCGTTTATCCTCCACACCAGCTTGTCTCTTATATGGGGCAAGGAGTGAATCAGAGACTTCCATACTGATGAGATGTCTGTCCTCGACCAATTTGGCATTCTGACTAGTTAATAGGGTCCAGCCCATTTTTGCAGCAAGGGCTTGCGCAAATAGGGGGAGATATTTTAATCCCCAATCCCCCCATTTCTTTGGCAGCGTAATCATTTTCCAGCTAATTCAGGAAAAAAAAATTTGTCTTGATTCCCAGCCGAGAGGTACCTATTGCACAGTTGCTGCAAGCAAGATAGGATATTCCTGGGTATCCATGCAAGTGCCATCCAGAAGACTGGGGTAGCTTCCAGGACCGATTTGATAAGAACCAACCTTCCTACCATGGATAAATATCTATGGCTCCAACAAGTCAGTCTTTTCTCCAATTTTGAGACAAGCCAAACCCAATATGCTATCCTCTGTCTAGTGGGTTTTAACCAAAAACCCAGATATTTGAGACCTTTTTCCATTGGGTAGATACAGAATGGAAACATCATATGAGCAAAATGTGATTCATGGATAGGAGTACGAGAAAAAGTGATGGTAGATTTCGAATGGTTGACAAGCAACCCAAAGGCTGATGAGAAAAGGAGAAGGATCCTAGAGAATGTAAGAGAATCTCGGATGCTTCCATCCATCAGGATAACCATGTCATCCACAAATAAGAGATGGGTAAGAAAACAATCATCTGAGATATTGAGGCCACAAAGGTCGCCTTCCCTCTCAGCCGATGCAATCAAACGACTAAGGCCTTCCATGACAATAAGAAAGAGGAGGGGAGATAAGGGACATCCTTGCCTAAGCCCCCTTTCAGAGTGGAAGAAATGGGACGCTGAGCCATTTATGAGAATGCTGAAAGTGGGGGTGGTAATGCAAGCCATGATCCAAGTAATGAAATGATGAGGGAAGTCCAGATGGATGAGCAGCATCTTGATATAGAGCCAGCTGACTATTATCGGGAATAGTGTCCACTCGGATGTTGTTATTCCCACTAAGACTGGTAGCTATCTTAGAAACAAACAAGTAAAGTCTACTTCTGTTTTCCTTTATGAAAATAGATAAGAGTGGAACAAAGGAGACCAACCTTAGTCTCGTGCTTGATTTCCTTGTTTGATTCCTCTCCTTCCTGATAGAGCTTTTCCACTTCTTCTTCATCTGCCCAGCTTCAAAGAGCACCTATGGAATCACAGCAACATACTACTATCGAAGAACAAAGATCTATATTCATAAATAACACAGGATCAGATATGTGTTAATCATACAAATGCATATATAAGCAAACATACAAGAATATGGAGGAAAACTTGAATAGCTTTATTAAGATCAAAAGTAGCAAGAGGATTACAACCATATGTTCTGACCCAGCATCATCCTCCAGTAAGAATTCCCTTCTTCACCTCAATTAAAGCTTAGATCACCCAACACTATGAAGTTTACACCAGAAAACCAATAGCACTTCTCTACAAGATATAAGATTCCAGCCTCCTGATCTCTGTGATGAGGAATCCATATATAGATGATTGTAGGGGGGTGAGTCATCTTTTAGGGTCTTGATTAGTGTCCTCTCTCTGATAGTTCATGATTCCACTTGGAGAATGATGATCTCTTACTCATCCCTGGTCGAAAACAGAGAGGCAAGTGTCAGAGGGGAAGCTTCTGGAAGATTCGATGATCTTCCACCTCGCAATTTGTCCCTGCCATTTGTCCATTCCCGACCATCGAACCCTATAGAGGGGCCATTCAGTATACATCGCACCTTGTATACTGGGAAAGTGATATGCATTGCATGCTCTGCACTGGGTTTTCAGTATGGTCCAGTTTTGACCATTTCTGAGCATTTTTTAGTGGAGAACTTCAGGGAGATGATGTAATTAGCTGACCTTGTTCCTTTAGGAAGTGAAGCAACACTTTCAGGGACTTAGGAGCCCTCAGTTTATGGACATTTATGATTGGGGTTGAAGTGCCCAAAAATGTCTATAACAATTGCCCCCTAAAGCATGAGGTCGTTAATCTTTTTGATGTCGGGTGAAATGCTTTACCATGAGGATCGAGAGTGTTTTTGTCGAGCTGGGAGGTGACCTGTAATAAGATACAATACAATACATTATCTTGAACAACATTTTTTCATGATCTGGCTGAGGCAGGCATTTCAATGCTTAGCTTTATAAATTCATTTTCTGTACATAGGACAGACAATCGGTCTGTGTGGAAGACTGATGATTCGGACTCATTCATCCTTTGATTTGGATGATCATCTGTTTGGCAATGATGTACATTTGATGTCTTTATATTCCTGAATATATCGCAGCTCGAATGGATGAAACTAGATCTGGGGTCTTCAAAACTCGTTCAATATTCACTCGAAGTACAAGTCGATCCATGTGAAAAGTGTTCTGGAGTCGAACATGGAAAGACATCACCTGATTACCAACCAATTATGTAAGCTGTTAACAGGCGCGAGAGGAATCACGAATAATGACAATGACCCTCAAGGTACTACAGTACAATTCACATGGTGTGAAAAAGGATTTGGCATCGAACACCACGCAAAATCTCTTGGTCAAATGCCATTATTGTAAACCTGTCGCCGAAACTGAGAAACTTGCCATTGAGGCATGCAAGCTTCAAACTACTGAAAGGGTTGTTCCTAGGTCGACTTCTTGGATAATGAGCTGATGTCGACAAGAAATGACCAGTCGTAGGAGGGCCTTAATGAATCCTACATCTACGACATGGAATGAAGCAAATGATTTTGGAGGTGAAAATGATCTGACAATACAGGGTTCAGGGTGGTGGTCATGAAAGAATTGAGCATGAGTGTATTGCATTGGGTGAGACACAGGCGAATTGTTTGAATGACTTCTCTTGAACATATCAGTGACACTGACGATGGATTGGTAGCGTTAACCCCAAATATGGGTGGTGTGATGGACCAATGGTGATGACCAGTGAACGGAACAACCCAACCCGACTTGGATGTGGAAGGAAAGTGTCATGTTCAAGAGCGACTTCCTACCAATAAAGCTTTTTCAAGTTTTCTTCCCAATTTTCCCCAGTCATTGCTGACCAATACCTCTTTATTTTTGTCAAGCTTGAGGAGGATAACATATGCTTGTTCTAAAATCCGCCCTTCGGGCGAACCTGTCACTATATTTTAGCGAGCCTAGCGACAGTGAAACTCGTTCTCGTCCATTTGGACGAGTTTGTCGCTATTCAGTTTTCATGAGTTTAACGACAAAGATAACTCGGTCCTTTTCAATTTTAGAGAGTCTGAAAGGGACAAAAAGGAAACTCCAAAGATTCTTTTTCGTCATATAATCCCTTGAGTCCAAAAAAGCGTAAAATATTATGAAAGGGATGAATTTTCAATAGTTTTAACGAGCCGAACAAGACAAGCACTCGATCTTTTTGTGTAATAATCCCTCAGGTCCAAAAAGATTAAAATCTAGAGGAGGGATAGCACTTTCGATGACTTTATCAAGCCGGAGAGGCTAATCGCTCTGCAATCTTTTCATATTTTACGAGTCGGGTAAAAAGAGCTTAAAGGAGACTCATTTTCAAGGAACGAGTGATGATTTCAGGTAGCAGCTGATTCCAAGTAAGGTATGGAATTTTCCAATCACGGCAGTGTCACAAGGAGGGCTAATAGAATCACTCTTCGCAGATGTCCCTCGAAAGGGTAAACAATCATATGGAGGTGAATGATCGGCTAAAAACAGAGTGGAGGTGATGGCGAGAACACGACCAAGGCTCAAAAGCTGGCGATAAGGCACTCACAATGGTTATTTACCGGTTCATTTTTTAATGATCTTAAACTCTGCGGGAAGCATTTGCTCACGACTTATGTTTATTTTTTAACAAGCTTGAACTATGTGCTAAAACTGCTCATGGTGGGTTTATTTTTTAACGAGCTTGAACCCTGTGGTAACACTACTTGCCAGTCGTATAATAAGGATGTCTCATTCAAGATGCCATTTTAAAGGGGCTTGCACATTTTGAAGCTTTTCCCCGGATCCTTTCTTTATGCAAGCTAGGAAATCACCAGCCTTACGGGTTTAAAGGGTTAGAGGTCCTACAAATTTAAAAAATAAATGGTCGCTCTTTGCTTGCATGCGGAAAGGTTTGCATGCCCCCAGGTATAGTGAAAATTTCCCAGGTTACCATGAAAGTTCCATCCGCATAGCAAACAGAATGCTTCCTTAGCGATGTCTACCAAAATAGACAAAGGGGTGGCGTAGATTTACTCCACTCACCTAACGTTAATAAAGGTATCTTATTCCAACCTAATCCCATTTTCCTGTGAGGACGGGTGTGTCAGACTAGTCATATATCCTCTGCGGAAACCTACTCTATACCCAAGGTTTTCCTGCTGAAACAGACCAGGGTGCATGCCACTTGGGTTTAAGTCACATCCTCCTGGATCACTCGCGCTCATCAGGTGGACAGACTGGAGATCGATGAGACATTCCTTGCATGATAAGACCATTTAGAGATGGCATTTGACTATTTGCGATGTGTGAGCCGGGGAATGACATTTGGTCTATGAGCTTGACCATTCTACCTTCGTGCAAAAAACACATTACTCTAAAGAGTGAGGAGACGATGGCTCCCATGCAATAAATCTAGTCTCGTCCAAGGAGTAGATTATAATCCAAGGGTCCTTGAACTACAATCTTGTTCATGTGAACGGTTTTCCTTCTCAAAGTAATGGGCACATTTGGAAGGATCCCTAAAGGTCAACTGGTTCCTTTGTCAAAGCCTATCAGATTTCTCATTTCAGGTAAAAGCAATGGCAAACCAAGCGCTTTCCAAGCAATTGAGGAAAGGATACTCACAGAAGCCCCTTCATCAATGATGGTACCATCCATGACCATTCTGTAAGATTGTACAATGATTCTGAATGGTACACTAGCTGGTAAACGGGGTCTGCCTAGTAGATTCTAGTCGAAGGAAATGACTAGGTTGCTTGGTGGTGGGACCGAGTAGACAGTCGGATATGACTCTGATGAACTTCCTTCCTACGATAAAGGAATGGGTGGATTGCCCCCAAGTTCATCGGAGTCTGTGTTTACGAAAATAATTTGAACGGTGTCGTTCTCTTTCTCTTCAATGACAGTATCATTCGAACATGAACACTCTGAAGGCAAAACCTGGTCAACTGTCGTCTCGACCTTTTGACCTTCATCTGGTATGGATTCAGAGGGTTCATTTTCAATGATAGACACTTCGGCTTACCACAATGACAGGCCAGCCAGATTTTCAACCAGTGGTGGACTTGGCAAGATTTTTTTATATCCAGGAGGGAGCCATAGCGGTGAAGCAGGACAGTCATCCAAAACTCTTTTAGCTTCGTCAAGGAAGGGACAATGGTGGACGGCATGATTTCCTTCACACAATTTACAGGGAAATCTAGGATTTCTTTTCTATCCAGGTCCTTCACTTTCACTGGTTGATGGTGTGCATTCAACATGATCATCATAGGTTGACGACAACGGATTGTGCAAATGAGGAGACCAGTCCCTTAATATCCGTGGGATGTAGGGACAATCTCGGTGATAGTGGTCTCCATTGCAAATGACACAAGGAGATTTAGGTTTAGACAGTGTGGTGTGAAGATTTTCGCTAGATGACGCTTGGTTTCCCCCTTTCAATTTTGGTTCCTTTTTCTTCTTTTCCTTTTTCTCTTTCTGCTTCTTCTTCTTCTCAGTTACTTGATTTTTAGCTTTATCAACTTTATCAAATGAAGAGGAAGGAGGAGAGGGACGATCAGATGAAGTAGAAGGTTGGTGGGAAAATTTAGTATCATCTAGTTGCTAACTTGACTGTTCAGGAATTACGGGATTCTGAATGACAGAGGTAGAGAAGAGACAAACAGGCAAACCAATCGTCAACCTTGGAAGTGACAATGTGGCCATATGAGGTGCACCAACATCTCCCCAAGAGGAGAAGGGACTAGGATTTCCTCCAAGGTTAAATCCTTGGTTGATAGACTCCATTTTCTCAACCTAAAGACCAATGAAGGAATTTGTGATGTTATTCTGATTAAAATAAATTTTAGACGCTTTGACACAACTTGTTTTTCAATTTTAAAGAGTCGAGAAAAAACAAAAGATGACTCTAGTCGCCTTCAATTTTTATTGAGCCTGAAGTGACAAGTGCTCAGAGGACCTTTTCTTTTAAGGAGTCTGGAAAGGAGAAAAATAAACTTCTCTGAAGATCTAGGCAGAGGGGATTACCAAACCAATCGCAAAACTACAAAATAATTTTATGGTACGGCAGTCAATCTTCCCGAATGATGTGTTCAGTGCATTGCAATCGATAGGGCGGCAAACACGGCTTCATAAGGATAAAGGATGCAGCCTATTGTGGTCTCCCAATATATACTGGAACATGGGAGCACAAGTTCGTACTGGAACTTGCCATCTCAGAGTGGAGGAATCACCCAACCAACAATGAAAACAACAGTTACCAGGTTTTACAACACTGAAATACGTCTCTAGCCTAAACCTCTAGATGTTGTGCGTTAGGTTCCAAAGCATTGTTAGATTCATTAAATTTATTTTAAGCTGATCTTGCTTAAAAATTTGCCTTTCAGGTTCACCACGTGATGTGTATACAATTCCTAAAATGCAGTCTAAGATGATAAACAAATGTTTAATCTTCTTTTGGCAATGAAAATTCTAGCTACTAAGGAAAGAAAGTTAAGAATCTTTCAACAAAGAGCACAGAGCACACGCTAAATGCACTGTCCTAAATCAAACCAAGCAGTATAAAAGCAAATGAACATGCATGTATTTGTTTTTAGCCTTCTTAATGTATGAATTATGATAAGAAAGCTATGTGAAAATCTAAATTATTTTCAAAGCGACAATATTCAACAAATTTCTTTCCAAAATGAAGTGAAGGTAAGAGAGACACTTTGCGATTTCGAAATGAAAATTGCTTTTCGACACTTTAAAAAATACTAATTCAAATCTTATACAATAGTAACTGTATAATCAACTATCAAGAACAATGGGATTCTCTTCTATAACTGAAAATGACAGCTACGACACTTTCAGATTTAGAAACGACAGTTCGACTATGCTACTTTTTTGCAAAAGAGAATTGAAAATGGCGCACAATACAAAAACACTTACAGTTCTTTGCACTATGGAGGCGAAATAATGTAAGAGAAGGGGGCTTTCACAGAGATACACTAACCACAGATAGCAAAACTCCTGAATACGACTGAAAATAGTGAGGAAAAAACCAAAGTCTGAAGGTAAAGTTAATCTTCCCTGACCATCGCACCTGTCACACAGTGAATTCAGTATGCAGCGCACCTACTACACTCGGGAAGTGAGATGCATATAGACTGCCTTGAAGGAAGGGTATGATGGTACCAGTGCAAGACTTTAAATGAGTTTTTACTCACAATTTGCAATTAGGTTCAGGGATTTAGGCCGAGTAAGTGATGTTCAGTATATGTAAATCACAGGGGTTGATCTAAGGAGGTTACTAGAGCCACCACTTAGGGCAATTAGATTGTTTGTAGATCGATTGTTTAATTCATAAACGAAACCCAGAGATATACTGAAGCAGCATTGATCTACTTTGCATTTGTATAACAAATGTAGTTTGAAGGTTAGTTGGCTTGGCTTCAGGCTCCGTCTGTAAGTTTATAAAAGAAACAAAGATAGGCTAACAAACAATCTAGTCGCTCCCTAGTGGAGTCACCATTTTTTTACCGGGAATAGTGTCCACTCGGATGCTGCTATTCCCACTAAGACTGGTAGCTATCTTAGAAACAAACAAGTAAAGTCTACTTTCGTTTTCCTTTATGAAAATAGATAAGAGTGGAACATAGGAGACCAACCTTAGTCTTGCACTTGATTTCCTTGTTTGATTCCTCTCCTTCCTAATAGAGCTTTGCCACTTCTTCTTCATCTGCCCAGCTTCAAAGAGCACCTGTGGAATCACAGCAACATACTACTATCGAAGAACAAAGATATATATTCATAAATAACACAGGATTCGATATGTGTTAACCATACAAATGCATATATAAGCAAACATATAAGAATATGGAGGAAAACTTGAATAGTTTTATTAAGATCAAAAGTAGCAAGAGGATTACAACAATATGTTTTGACCCACCATCATCCTCCAGCAAGAAAGCCCTTCTTCACCTCAAGTAAAGTTTAGATCACCCAACACTATGAAGTTTACACCAGAAAACCAACAGCACTTCTCTACAAGATACAAGATTCCAGCCTCCTGATCTCTGTGATGAGGGATCCATATATAGATGATTGTAGGGAGATGAGTCATCTTCTGGGGTCTTGATTAGTGTCCTCTCTCTGATAGTTCCTAATTCCACTTGGAGGATGATGATCTCTTACTCATCCCTGGTCGAAAACAAAGAGGCAAGTGTTAGAGGGGAAGCTTCTGAAAGATTCCATGATCTTCCACCTCGCAATTTGTCCCTGCCATTTTTGCATTCCTGACCATAGCACCCTACAAAGGGGCGATTCAGTATGCATCGCACCTTGTACACTAGGAAAGTGATATGCATCGCACCCTCTGCATTGGATTTTCAGTATGGTCTAGTTTTGACCATTTATGAGCAGTTTTTAGTGGAGAACTTCTGGGAGATGATGTAATCATCTAACCTTGTTCCTTTAGGTAGTGAAGCAACACTTTTAGGAGATTAGGAGCCCTCAGTTTATGGACATTTATGATTTGGGTTGAAATGCCCAAAAATGTCTATAACACTGACCCTATCGAAAGCTTTCGACAGGTCAATCTTGAGAATGATACTTTTGAGGTGTCTGGACCAGATGGAGTGAATGGCTTGTTGGGCCGATCCTATAGCTTCATGAATCTGTCTGGCTTCAAGGAAGGAAAATTGTTGTGGAGCAATATGCCGGGAGAGGATAGGTCTGAGACGGTTGGCAATAATATTAGATATGATATCGTACAAGCAATTGCACAAAGATATAGGTCTGTAATCATCAAAAGATGAAGGAGAATCAGACTTTGGGATGAGAGCAATAAAAGTCGAGTTGATGGCATGATATAGGGATCCCATAGCTCTGCTCTCCTCCACTACCTTCAGTAGGTCTAACCCCAATATCTCATAGAAGGAAAGATAGAACTCAATATTCCAGCCATTCGGGCCTGGACTCTTATCCTTTTTGAACCATTTTAAATTGCCTTCCAGTTCCCCAAAGGTTACCGGTGCAAAGAGATCTTTTGCATCTTCCTCATTGACAAATCTAGGGAAGTGACCTACCACATTTATAATAACAGCCAAATTTGCATCTGGAGGACTCTTATATAGGTTCCTGAAATGAGAAGTACCCAGGTAGGAGACCTTGTTGAACGAGTCACCTAGGCCTCCCTTAGGTAGAGGGAGATTCCAGATAGTATTTGTAACCCTCCTTCCCTTTGCATAATTTTGAAAGAACCTAGAATTGTCATCACCAACTTTTAGCCAAATCGCTCTACTCCTCAACCTTTATGATTCCCCCCTCATTTTTAGAATATGGGCCTTTTGATTTTCCATCTTGATCAATCAAGCCTCGTCATCCGCTGTGATGAATCCCAGACTTCTTTCATCTAATAAGGAGCTCAGTTCAGATTCAATGTGAGTGAGTTGTGCATTTTCCAAAATAATCTTTTCCTTAGCCCAATTGATGGAGAGGTGTTTGAGCTTAGAAAGGTTATTGCAAAAACATTTTGCTAGTGATTCTTCTTTGTTAATAGGGTTGGCAATCCAGAAGTCAAAGACCAATTTTATATAATCAGGATCCTTCAACTAAACGTGATTGAATTTAAAGGGGGCTTTCGGCTTTTTGTGAGGTCCATGGATCTCCAAATATATGGGGGAGTGATCTGAGATACCCCCTGAGCCTACCCATTGCTTGTAATGATGCAAATGTTGAATAAGTGGACCCTTCATCAAAAATCTGTCTAGTCTACAAGCCAAAGTTGCTTCGCCCACTCTTCTATTTCTCCAAGTGGGGAGTGGTTTGTGCATAAGGACATCTACAAAATTGATCTTCCATTAATCATGTACCCTGTGATAGCATCAACCTGAGCAGAAGATCCCCAGGATTCATTGAAACCCAGGGAAAAATTAAGGTCCCCTCTGATGATAATGTGATCCAAAGCCAGGATCGAGAGGTTTAAGAAATGGTGCCAGAACTGTTCTCTCTGATAACAGGGTCCATATACATTCATGATCCGAAAATATTTACTGAATTCAGCAGAGAAAATATCGATGCCCATGAATCTCGATCCCCCCCAATATGAATCAACCCTAATAGTTCTAGGTTTATATCATATAGCCAGTCCCCCCGATCTCCTAATAGCATCAACTGCCACAAAATTCCAGCTCGGGACCAGGGATGCAGGGAACGGGTAATGTACTCGGCCAGACCGAGGGTTTCTTGAAGTAGAATAATGTCAATCGGATCAATTTTAACCAGTCTCTACAAGCCTAGTTTCTTAGAGGCACTAGCTAAGCCCCTACAATTGAAGGGCAGGCATTTCACGGGGGAACACCTCTCGAGATATAATTTTCTCTAAGGACCCCGTCAAGAGTAGATTGTTGGCCAGAGGCTACCTCTGCCCCCACTCGCAGGATGGCTTTGGAGAGATTAGACTTCCTCCCTCTGGAAGTCAGGGGACCAGAGCCTGGTAAAGAGAGCCCTAATCTAGTTTGGCGAGTCAGAATATCCTTGGAGTGGGATCTGGAGCGGAGGAAATAGTGGTGGGT
Source organism: Pinus taeda (assembly GCA_000404065.3). Taxonomy (NCBI): domain Eukaryota; kingdom Viridiplantae; phylum Streptophyta; class Pinopsida; order Pinales; family Pinaceae; genus Pinus; species Pinus taeda. The sequence goes on along the minus strand of APFE031593961.1, from coordinate 19,994 downwards.
AAGTGAGACCCCGGAGGATGTCGGCGAGATGGAGGAAGTAGAAGGAGAAAGTAGAGATGGGTCAAAGGAGGCAAAGAGGGGTGGGGCCGACATGTTACAATGAGCCAAAGATATCTAAGCCGATGAAACAACAACAGAAGAGATATTTTCAAAATATGAGGGGGAAGGAATCAGAGAATTACTTGATACTTGCATGGCTTCAGCAGCAGCACGAGCCCTAGTCATCGGCGGCGAAGATGGTCTATGCGTAGCCACCCCTATCTTTAGATGGGGAGAGATGGAAAATGATGTAGGTCCCGAGGGGGAGGGCGAGAAACCGTCGGCGAGTTGACCCTGGATGGGATAGGCGATACCTTTGGAAAGTCCTATGATTTCCTATTGAGTGGGAAATCTTTGAAAATATGTCCCACCTTGTGACACCATTTGCAGTGAAACGGAACCCCTTCATAATCCAGAATCTGGATCTTGTTGTACTTCCCCCACTATAGAGTAATATTTTATTCCAGTCCTTCATGAGTGTCCAAATGGACCAGAATACGGGAAAGGGTTCAAATTTTTGATTAAAAAAAGGTGCGATCGTGGTCCAAATATGTTCCTAGGGCATTACCAATGCTGATCAAAACTTCCTCACACTAGTACTGTAATGGGAGCCCTGGCAATCGTACCCAAAGTGGTCCAGCCCCAATTTTTTCTCATTCAGGATCAAACAATGGGCTCCACCGCTTGAGAAGGACTGGGGCCATCTCAATGTGCCAGTACCTGGTAAGTATCAGGTCAGTGTAAACCTCCTTTGCAAATTGTAAGGAGAACCATCCTCGAGGCAAGACGTGAACTTCAGGAAATTCCTTCAACAAATCACCCCAAATCTCCTTGACCCATGGTGTCAACCTGTTGACCGAATATGCTCAACTTTGCACATGTCCAACCAACACAGTACACGCCATGATAGCAGCTTCCCCTATGGCTGAGGTCTCGTCAAATCTGATAGTAATATCCTTAGTTGTCGCCTTGATGCACTTACTCTTCCTTTTGCTAGTGCGAGGAGCTAAAGGGTAATCCACTAGAGGGTTTGGGACACCTTCAGGGGAGGTATATTTTGCAGGCCTTACTTTCACCGCAGCAGTCTCAAAACAGCCTAATGGTCATGGACCCAAGGCAGATGGGATTGCCGCTGCAAATACCGGGGTGTCCGCTGGCGGCACAGTGAGAACAGATGAGAGCAATGGATGGGGATCAAAGGATGGCGAAGGATGTGAATGTCGATAGAAAATGCAGAGTGCCCGGTGAAAGAGGCGGAGCTTTGAGGCCTGGTGAATCGATGGGAAGTGGCTCAGAGAGAGATGGCACAGGGAAATATCCTGGTAAGGAGACGACAGGCGAAGCAGATGGTGGATCCGGATCAGTCAGCGGAAGAGGATCAGTAGCCGGTGATGAGAATATGGGGATCCCGAAAATTACCCAATCTAGAAAGGGCTCCTCAGAGTAATCCACTTCTTCCACCTCCATATTATCCCCCATTTTCCAGCCAACGATTGGTAGCCGAAAGCGACGGGTGTGAAAACGGTAAAGGCGACGGCGAGAGGTTGCAAGCGGCGACAGTACAGGGCTGCAGTCCTCAGTAATTGCAGTAAACCCTGCGATTTTCCCTAATCCCTCACGTTCCATCGCCTTTACAACAAACCATCACAGAGAGAGAAAGAAATACATACATGAAAAATAAACTAACCATACACTATCTCATCAGCACCTGATTGGGAGAGTGGGCCCAACACCCTGAATAGGGATGTGATCAACTGACGAACTCAGATAAATATCGAAATGATGTACATTTCATTAATATAAAATTCAATGTTACAAAGATCAATTCACTCATATGCCAACCACCTGTTTCAAAATCTCTATCATTTCTTATACAAAAATACTTCCTGCGATTAAGGTAATTGTTCCCTACGATTACATAAAGGCTATAATAAGCCCAAAAATGAATGCAAAATATAGCAATAGTAAGTCTAGATCAGTTCTGCTATTACAACTGCAGTTCGATATGAGATCGATGTATAGACTTAGCCATTGACTTCAAAATATTCCCATAAGGTAAATTTTAGCAAGAGATTTTGGTCATAATCCCCTAGACTATGCTTCAATGATTAATTAATTCATAAAGACATGATTAGAGGTATACCTTAGTGATTTAGGATATGAAATAACTTAGCTAGGAGTGAAAATGTGAAGGAAAATTAGATACAAAGGAAAGTAAAAACATGCAAGTTTAACTCCCAACAAGTCCTAGGACCCCTTTGGAATAATTTCTAGTTTAAGAGTGGAGAAGAAGACCAGTGCTTATTATCATACTCTCGGGCTGGAAATTGAGAATTTTATGAACAAATATCAATGGGAGGAGAGCACCTTACAGGAATATGAGGAGCATATTTTATCTATAACCACCTCACAGACACCAGTCCCTTAGGGGAAGCATGATAAAAGGCCTAGAGAAGAAGAGTCTTCTCCAGTGAAAAAAATTGGAGCTAAGCAGTTATTATTTTATACAAAGAAGCCTAAAAACAAATCCAAAACAAGTTTTCATGCAGGATGATGAACGACATGCTACTATAGTCATGACATGTACACATGTTCCAACCACACCAGAAGACATTTTTTCCGGTACAAGACACCGATATATTTTTGTAGGCTCTCCATCTTCCTCAGCCTCACAAGACCCTCCAGATTTAGCTCAGACAATAGAGTTGGCTCAAGGCCAAACAAAGCCCAACATATTTGCAAAGTATAAAGAAATCAAGCAGAATGATGAAATTTTGAATGCCAGTACTTACACTCAGTTTTGGAAGAATACTGCTTCATCTAAACGCAAGTTCTTGTCATCATTTGACACTAAAAAAGGGAGAATGCAGATGGATTTCTTGCAAGCACATGTTCCTTTTCCTAATTCATCAACAGATTATGAGAATACCATCTTCTCCTTTGATACAAATTAGATCCATCAGATTGATAAGATGGACATGCACAAATAGAATGGAGAGATGTTGTATTCTTTATTTACTAACATTTCCATGACAACTTCAAAATTTCAGTTCTCCATCAACAACATACAGTCACAATTGAAGCTGGAGAAAATCTCATCTGTGGTAAAGGATAATGAAATTAAAAAATAGGAGGATTTAGTTATTAAGCTAGGTTATGATCCAAGTGATGTAAAGGAAGAATAGGAACTTATAAGGAAAAATAATGTTGACTAAGAACCATTGAAAAAACATCTCAAGTTTCCATCTACAAAGGATCCATATTCAAAGGAGTTAGGAGAAATTGAGTAAAAGAAGGAGGACATGTTTAAAATAATAGCTGAAAAAAATTATAGATTAGAAAGATGGAGATAGAATTAGAAAAGCTACTCAAATAAAAGGAGAAATCCTCACAACTAGCCATTGTACCACTTACAACATTAACAATGGCAGTTGCAGTAGCAGCAAAAGCTTCAACATCAACAACATTACCAAGACAGACTTTTGATTCATCCAATGAATTAATCAGGCCCATGAAGGATATGTCCCTTCAGCGAAAGGCGATTAAGAAGTTGAAAGAGCAGTTCAATAATTTACTAGAAAAAATTTTGAAGAAGGATAATGCTTATATAGAAGAATTACATAAATCTCACAAGCTTTCTCAAATAATAGAGTTTTTAGAGAGTGAGTCAGTAATGGATCAAACTCTAGCACAAGCTAAAGAACACATATGGACAAATATCAATGAAGCTATAACTGATATTTAGCCATCAATCCAAATCAATTTTGAGCAGGAAGATTTGATACAGAGGTCAAAAGAATTGATAGAATAAGTGAGGGAAATGTTGGGCCAAAGACCAACTGAAGCCACAACATTGATGAAAGTCCTAAATTCTAAGACTAGAGAACAATTAGAGGAGATATGGATTGAAGATAGGACTGAAACTGTCATAGAAATCAAGAAGGTTTTGCAGAAGAGAAACCCGATGGTTCAATTAGAGAAAAAATGCCAAACTCTGGAAATTTTTGTCTAGAGATTTCATAGCAGGTTTAATCTACTGAATCAGAGAGGTTTTCCAGATTTAGCGGCTTTGAATGATAGGTTAATTAGCTTGAGTGACTACAATGAAAAAATTTACACTATTACCAGAGATAAATACAAATTTGCAGGGGTAAAAGGAAGTATGATAGGCAAAGCTTTCTTGGACTCTCTATATTTTGATCTAATCATCAAATACAAGATTAAACATATTTTCATCAACAAGCCTACATTTGAGAAATATACCAAAGTTGATGAAACATATAGAAAGCTAATAAAACTTTCTATCCCGGTGAAGATCGATGGGATCACTTGAGTGAATTACTTGAGTGAAACATTTTTCATTTCAAACAACAATGAAGCACCATTTTGGGACTAGTCATCAACAACCATCCTCGACAATAGTGCCAACATCTCTAGTAGTTCCGAATTCCTAAATTTTTGTACTATTCATGTAATTTTTCTTAGATATTTTAGGATTCTGTCTTGATCTTTTGACATCAAGATATTTTGTAAACTATTTTTGTATAACTACTTCATAATTCGAAGTAGTAGAGGTTGATGTTTGTGTAAAGAAAGGACCATTGATGTAAAGTTGTTCCATAGAGTTACTTTGGACACATTTCAGTAATACATAATCTTTTTCAGGATTCTCGTGTCAGATTTTTTGGTGATGTGATATTCTCTCTTATTATTGTGTTTTTTTTTTCCATAGGTGTTTTTTTTCTCTATTGTTTTAAAGAAAAATAAGTTCGAGATTTGTTTCAAAAGAACATTGTTCTAGATTATAACAATATCAAAGTTTTCTACTGAAGTTAAGAAATAGAATTCTTAATTTCTCTATGCTTAATGGACTCTTAATCATTTCTTCTTTTTCCATCTCATCAAACGTATAAGATCCAATAAATGTGCCTACCTTTCCCTATTAGATATGTTTGTAAATGCTAAAATAAATCCATTCGAAGTATATTGACTCCATTAGCTAATGGTGTAATCTTACATTATCAACCAAACAACCAAACCATTGAAATTTCATAACTAGCCTAATATCTCAATATAAACAAATCTAAATCTCAAAGAGATATCCCTCCCTGAATCTAGCAGGGATAGATCCCATCTTCCAAAGTGGTTTTTTGGTTACCTTTGTATTTATTTCACAGTGTTAGGAAATACGGAGTGCTAACATTCTAGTGACTCCACTCGGGACAAACAAAATTGATTCATATTTAAATTTCCCAAACAAGTAAAATTCATCTCAGTGATTAAAATTTCCATTTCTAAAATCACAGCCAAGACTCTCTGTTATTCATAAGGGTGTATAACATTTGATAAATTTACATATTTTGTAATAGATCTGGCTCCCAAAAGAATACATACTAGAGCTAGTCTAGATCCCTATCCCCCAAAGATTGTAGACAACCCTGAACTGATCCTTAGGAGGAAAAGTTTAACTGAAAGCCAGGGAAGTAACAACCCTCCATCTAAAACTCAATCTCTCTCCCTGTAGGTTTTGAGAATTTAGATGAAGTTCATATTTGGTTGGATCTAGATTTTGAGCATTTTTTATTTAAAACCAAGTCATATACTTGGATAACTCAAATAGTGGTTGATGAGAATATATTAAAACCTCACATTTTAAAACCTGAAGCTGATAAATCTGATCCTCATGATGATGCCATTAAACAATTTTAAAAACTTAAGAACCTGGTATTTGAACTAGATTAGGCCATAGAGATATCATATGAGTAACCTAAAACTGGATCCCCTTACTCCACTGCTTCATCCCCAGAGCCACTTAAGAGTTCTCCTAAAATTTTCACCCCACCCAAAACTTCCCTTGTTCATACCACACTTTTTGAAACTCCTGTTGTTTGGATTGCCCTAGGATTTTCTTTCACTTCCATTACCTCTCCAGTAATTACTCCCATTACCATCCAAGTTTTTTCATCTTCAATCCCTACCACTACCGCTATTTCATCTTCAATTCCTACCATCCTTGCATCTGCACAATAAACTATTATTACACCTCCTTTCATACCTTCCATACCTATTGGCTTGAGGGTGCCTGACCCAGGTTCAACGTTAGTTAGCCAAAAAAATCCCTACACTACTAGCCCTTTTAGCATCACCCCGCGGAGTGTAGACCGAAGTCTCACTCGAAGCAATATGGGGGTAATTTGGAACCAAGTTTCCGCACCCTGAGATGATTGTGATGTCAGTTTATTCCTTCTATTCCTACTTTTGCACAAGTGGCTTTAGTTCTAGGGCCTGCCAGACTAGCCCTTTCTTCTGCCCTTCAATACCTCCATGAAAAGGTATGATTGACCTTCACACAATCCTAATTGGCAGCTTAGGTACTTTTTCACTACCAGGGAAGTGTACCAGGAAGATTCCCAAACTATTTTAAGTCTCTTACTTATCTTATTAAACAATCACAATTAGCACTGCGTAAACACATGTTCTTACTTGTATTCACTTTACCAACGTAATTACATACATTCGTGCATAATATAAGCATTATAAATGAAATTCATACATAACATATCAAGATGAAGTAACAAGAAACAAAGACACATGATTCATAGAATACTTCTCTTTATTGATATTTTCATATGATTATAGACTCTATCCTCCCTTGTTAGGGTCCCACCCTAACCCCCTTATTCATGTCATGGGATCACGTCATAGTCAAGAGTCAATAAAGCCCATATTAATATTTGTAAGT